>CAJQZP010000645.1:0-35808 GCA_907164705.1 Parnassius apollo
GCAAACACTTTGGTTCTAATGCGTGGAATATTGACAACAAAAGGGTGAAGGCGCGCCAAATTCCTGGTTGTCCAACGGCTGAAAGGAGAGGGAGGAACTAAAACATTTAATTCCTGCGCACGCTCTCCGTAATGCATCCTATTGAATACCGACGGGCTGGCTAATATGTGCCTGTGTTCTAAGCTAACAAAGCCAGATCAAGGTTACGAATAATTCTCTTAGCACGTCTCTCTACTGAGTTCAATGCTGTTGGGAGCAATTTGTAGCACCAGCCCAACATCTCTTAGGTTTTGAGCTTTACCACCAATAGAGACACGTCCTGTCAATAAAGGGAATGAAATACTTCATCGCTTGACGTATCATATCGGTAATGATATCCACGCAGCTCGGCGGATTTTAAGACAAGTAGCAGACCTGTCACCAAGGATAAGATGTAAATAAATGCTGCATCACATTGCAATCTGCTGGCTTGTATCGCCATTTTTTGCCACACATCGAGTCCATCCACATCGAGTACCCTAGTTGTTCTATTTAACAGCTGTGAGAGCCCAAGCAATGACGGAAAATTCCACGCTTCTCTCCCAGCGTGGTCAGTTTTCTCGTATGGTAAGAGTCATTCCCAAAACAGACATTAAAGTCCCCCAGAAAAGCCATATGTATAGGAGGGTACCGATTAAGAGCCACATCAGAGGCCTCACTGAAGTGTTCAAATAGCCTCGTTGCCTCCTGTTTGTTTTGCGATAGGTAGACATGAGAATAAATCATTTTACCAATTCCTGTGATTCATCAATAACTTAATTGTGGAGAAAGTGGGATTTTCAAGATGGCGAAGATGCTAACAGTAGATGTCATTGCGGATATACGCACTAACTCAGGCCCTTATAATTATTCGTCGATTGTTATACTAATAATACTGTCTGAGTATATTGCAGCAAGCTAGATGACGTAAGCAATGACGGTGGCACTCATTTTAGCAATCATAAATTTTCTAACTGTCCACAATTTAAAAAAAAAACTAATACTAACGTATATACAATTACAATACTGTGTACTGGCGGTGTAAGAATATCCACTATCACTATCGTCCTGTAGGCAGAGTTAGAGGCTCTAGAGGGAAACAAACCTGGAGATGGGCAGCAGTGTTTCTCTATTAATAACTAGCAAAATAAATTACCAATCTGCCTGCCGAGCGTGGCAAATATAAGGGATATAATGGAGACTATTGGACTTTTAAAGGCTGCAATAGATGGATGGATTCAATAAAAACGTATACATTGCCCAAGGAATTAATTACTGACTGTGGAGTCGAATAACTCGTATTAACAGCTTGTGCCTATTTCAAATAGTTTAAAACCGTTCCTTACCCAGGTTTGTCCGTGTATTTCCCTTAAACTTTAAGCTATCCTATCGATTTAGATATGTTTTAAATAATATTTTGAATTTTTTTTTTGATATTATTTTTGGAATAAATTTTGATGTATCGAATCTGTATAAGAATGTCTCGATGTTCTGAAATGTTTAGTAGAACTTTTCGTTTGTACAATTCAAGAGCTGTATTCATAAATCGTATCACATTGAAGCCACAATGAGAGCAACCTAACAATAACTTAGTTCGTGGATTATGGTTTGCAGTGAAACTAGCGCGACTGAAAATTAAGCCCTAAAGCCGATATGTCATTATTTACTGGTGTTTACAAAAAATACAAAATTGATCTAATGGGAAATCTAAAATCAATTGTGCATGTAACTAAAGTGGAATAAATATTTAAAGAGTGTGGACATAGACTTTTTGATATTTATGCCTCTATATAATAAGTTTTGCCTTTTACAGGCTGCTATAAATATCTAATATTTTAAATTTAAATTACAGAAGAACTACATAAAGACATCAATCATACTGTTGCGTGAATAAATCAACTAGCGCCATCTAGTGTCAGGAACGAGAGCGAGGGGAGCATTGAGAAAACGACATCACAAATGTTTCAACCGACAGCGCCTAGTTGAAACTCGAACGCTCGGTACCTTGCGCGTGTTTACTTGAACATTCTGGATATTTCTTTGGTAGAGTTGAACTCAGCGACACAAGCGAAGCTTCGGAGCGGAATTAAGTGAATTAGTGTGTTTAATTATTAGTGTTTTTAGTTTTAATTTGCTTAAAGTAAATTAAAGTGTTAATTTAGGTAATTTTATCGGCAATTTTTATTGTCACGAACCTCAAGCTCGTAACAATTGGTGTCAGAAGTGGGATAAAATCATGCCGATTTTACCTAAGGACGAGATGGAGGGTGTCCGTACCCGAAGTCAACGCCAGCAGGAGACGGACCAGAGGAGATTTGGTGGTGCAACGCCGCAGACGTCGGAGGGCCAAATGCCAGCCACGGAGGCTGCGGGCCCGTCAGTAGCTCCTACATCTGCAGCACCTGACTTAGGTGCTCTGATGGCGATGCTACAGGAACAGGCTCGTCGACAGGAGGAACAGGCTCGCCGACAGGAGGAACAGGTCCGTCGGTTGGAAGAGCAGCTGCGGGGCGGCCAGGAAGAACAGATGCTTCTCATGAAGGACCTTCACGCTACCTTCGGGAAAGAGATAAGGGAGGTGAAGGATAAGGTTACTCGACATGAAAACCGCCTGTCGGAAGCTGGAAACCCGAATTGACCAAGTGAACAATCGGGTTGACAACGTAATGGCTGACATGAGGAAATCACTTGACGAACTCAAACTTGGGGAGGGAACTACAGCTCCTGTAGTAGCTACTACACCTTCGCTACGTGGATTCAAGGTGCCACCATTCGACGGGACTTCTTCCTGGTCAGCCTACAAAATCCAGTTCGAGGCTGTTATGAAGGCGAACGGCTGGAATAAAAGTCAGGCCATGACTGCTCTCACACTAGGCCTGCGCGACCAGGCCTTAACAGTTCTGGAAGCTCTCGGTGAGGAAGTGACTTATGAGCAACTCCTTGAGGCATTGGAGGCGAGATATGGCGACGCTCACCTGGAACATGTTTTTCGTGCGCAGCTTAAAGATCGCGTGCAGCGCATCAACGAAAACCTGCGGCAGTGGGCTCTAGAGGTGGAGAAGCTGGTGCGGAAAGCATACCGGTCTGTACCTGCGCTCATTGAAGGGAACCTGGTGCAGACATTCATCGACGGCATCCGCGACCTGGAAGTCAGAGCTGCTGTGAGGCCCGGGCACCACGAGACGCTTAAGGACGCCTTGGCCCATGCACTGGAAGTGGAAGCCGTGCGGCAGGATCATCGTTTCCATCGCGTCAGGGAGGTTGCAGCAGCTACAGTTCGCGACCGCAACAAAGGATACAGCCCAAGGTGCTATGGCTGTGGGGAAAAGGGCGATCTTCGATCCAGCTGCCCTAAGCGAACCCTAGAAAGGGAAATTGAACGATCTCAGGAGGGTAGTGCGGCCAACAGCACCGCCCAGCAGCGGCAGGGAAACGAGTAAAAGCCAGAACTGCGGGGCGGGTGCTGGCTGATGTTAAAAGAGCCCCAAGGATCTCGATCTCACAAACCCATGATGGGAACAGCCTAATCATAAAGGGCGAGATCAACGGAATGCCGTGTAAGCTGACCATAGACACTGGAGCCTCTCGTACGGTTGTTAGTTCCCAACTTATAAGTCAGTTCCTTGGGGACTCCGCATACAACCGAGAACGCATTTATTTGGTAACAGCCACCGGTCAGCGTATACCCGTCCGTGGAGAGAAGGAGATGGAGTTGAAGCTAGGCAACGTGATCTACCTGCATAATGTCATCGTGGCTGATATAATGGACGACTGCATCCTAGGCCTAGACTTTATGAGGAATAATTGTTGTGAGATCGACGTTAAGCAAGGTGTTTTGAAATGTGGACAGGAGGAACTTTTTATGGAAGGTGCGTTACCAAGGAACGTGTACAGCATCAAGAAGATTGTTCTTCCGCCGAGATCGGAAACGATTGTTCCGGTTAGTCTTCCTCGAAACGCTGGGCAAGCTCACCGTTGTGTACTTGTGGAAAGGGTAAACAATGACCTTCCATGGAAAGTAGCTCGAACCTTGGTCAGGACCACTGACATCTCAGGAGTACGTGTGCTGAACCTTTGCGACCGGGAACAGATTATAGAAAAAGGTACACTGGTTGGTACTTGTGAGGAAGTGGATTGGTTACGTCAGTGCCAATATATATCGAGTGGGACCCCCAGCAAGGATTCAGAAACGAGAGTGACCACACTTTTGGATGACTGTCGCAGTGTTCTGTCCCCGAACGAATTGGTCAAGGCGAAGAAGTTGTTACTCGAGTACGCCGATGTATTCTCATCAAACGATGCTGACATAGGAAAGACTGGTTTAGTTCAACACAAAATAAACACAGGTGAAGAGTTGCCTATCCGTCAGTGGCCAAGACGATTGCCGGTAGCACGTGAAAAGGAAGTGGAAACCATGATTAAGGGAATGGTGAAGGATGGTGTTATTGAACCTTCATCTAGTCCATGGTGTTCACCCGTGGTACTGGTAAAGAAGAAGGATGGCAGCTTGCGGTTTTGTGTTGACTACCGCCGTCTGAACGACGTTATGAAGAAGGATAGCTATCTCTTGCCAAGAATTGACGACACGCTGGACATGCTTACAGGAGTAAAGTGGTTTAGCACGCTGGACCTAAAAAGTGGCTACTGGCAAGTTGAAATTAACCCTAAGGACAAGGAGAAAACTGCGTTCTCGACGGGAAAGGGTCTGTGGCAATTCAAAGTAATGCCGTTTGGGTTGTGCAATGCTCCAGCAACGTTTGAAAGGCTGATGGAACTTGTACTTACCGGGCTAATTGGCGACGCCTGTCTGGTCTACTTGGATGACATCATCGTCGTGGTCCGTACGTTTGAGGAACACCTTCAAAACCTGAAACGCGTGCTCATGAAGATTAAGAGTGCCAACCTCAAGTTGAGTCCGAAGAAATGTTCACTATTCAAACGGCAAGTCAACTTTTTGGGGTTTGTAGTGTCGGAAGAAGGTATCCGCACGGATCCAGAGAAAATCGCAGCTGTAAAGGATTGGCCGGTTCCAAAAGACAAGACGCAGGTTAGAGCATTTTTGGGTTTGTGCTCCTACTACCGACGTTTTGTGAAGAACTTTGCAGATATAGCCAAACCTCTGCATAAGCTAACCGAGGAGAAGCGACATTTCTGCTGGGATGAAAGTTGTAATATCGCATTCCAGGAGCTCAAGGAACGTCTGTGCAAAACACCTATTTTGGGATACCCTGATGCAAGCAAAGAATTTATAGTTGACACAGACGCAAGTGATATAGGACTTGGCGGTGTGTTGTCTCAACGGAATGGTGACCAAGAGGTCGTGATAGCGTACTTCAGCAAGTCGTTGTCAAAACCGGAAAGGAACTATTGTGTCACAAGACGCGAATTGCTAGCTGTGGTAAAGTCGTTGCAGCATTTTAGCAAATATCTTCTGGGGCGAAAATTTCACTTACGAACTGACCATGCTGCACTAAAATGG
Source organism: Parnassius apollo (assembly GCA_907164705.1). Classification (NCBI taxonomy): domain Eukaryota; kingdom Metazoa; phylum Arthropoda; class Insecta; order Lepidoptera; family Papilionidae; genus Parnassius; species Parnassius apollo. The sequence goes on from CAJQZP010000645.1 coordinate 5,498, forward strand.
CTGTTGCAGTTTAAAAATCCAGAAGGACAAGTTGCGAGGTGGATTGAACTACTACAGGAATATGACTTTGAGATCGAACATCGCAGCGGGAAATCTCATGGCAACGCAGATGCATTATCACGAAGACCTTGTCCTGAGGATTGCAAACATTGTACTAGGCAAGAGAGTAAGGAAGTGGTATCCGTGAGGATGCTCAGGGCAGACCACCTCAGCAACGAGTGGAAGGACAGCTTACAACGTGCACAGCAGGAAGATCCGGACATCAAATCGATCCTGGAATGGAAGAAGGCCAGTGCTCCCAAGCCCAAGTGGAGCGACGTCTCAGCGATGAGTTCGACCACTAAAAGCTATTGGGCCCAGTGGGACAGCTTGCTGCTTCAGGATGGAGTTCTGTGCCGTAAATGGGAAAATGTTCGGGGAGACAGCTGTCATTTACAAATGGTTGTCCCTAAAACTAAAGTACCGGATGTTCTACAGCTGTACCATAATGATTATTCAGGAGGTCATCTGGGAGTTAAACGAACTCTACTGAAGATCCGAGAACGGTTTTACTGGGTCCACTGTCGAAACGATGTCGAGGACTGGTGTCGCAAATGTACAAGTTGTGCGGCTGTAAAGGGACCTCAGACTCGTAGTAGAGGTGCATTGAAGTTGTACAATGTGGGTGCACCATGGGAGAGAATAGCCATTGACGTGGCGGGGCCGTTTCCGGAGAGTGAAAGCGGTAACAAGTATTTCATGGTTGTGATGGATTACTTCGCTAAGTGGCCAGAAGTCTTCGCCATTCCAAATCAAGAAGCTTCAACAGTTGCAGATAAACTAGTTCATGAAGTCTTCTGTCGTTTTGGAGTACCTTTAGAGATTCACAGCGATCAAGGAAGGAATTTTGAGTCTCAGATATTCCAGGAAACTTGCCGAGTTATGGATACTCATAAAACAAGAACGACTTCTTATCACCCGCAATCTGATGGAATGGTAGAACGATTTAATCAGACATTGGAGAGGTACCTAGCAAAAGTTGTAGACAATCGGCAACGAGATTGGGACAAGCACATACAACCGTTTTTGTTGTCATATCGAAGTTCTGTTCACGAAAGTACAGCAGTGACACCAGCTTTCGCAAACTTTGGACGAGAATTACGGCTGCCTGCGGACCTGATCACCGGGATACCACCTGATGCCCCACGCAGTATAACCGATTATGCAAATGACTTGCGGAACAAAATGAACGACATTTATGAGCACGTCAGACAATCGGGCCAGCAAATGTCTGAGAAAATGAAAACCCGATACGACCGCAAAATGAACAATAAAGGGTTCAACGAAGGTTCATTAGTGTGGTTGCACAATCCAGTCCGCAGCAAAGGGAAATCTCCTAAGCTTCAAGCTAAATGGGACGGCCCGTACCGGATTGTAACCAGGATCAACGATGTGACCTATCGGATACAGAAAGGCGCAAGAGGGACTCCTAAGATCGTCCATGTGGATCGCTTGGCGCGTTATTATGGGACCGATAATGCTCGGGACGAGCATGTCTTAGGAGGGGGCAGTGTTGCGTGAATAAGTCAACTAGCGCCATCTAGTGTCAGGAACGAGAGCGAGGGGAGCATTGAGAAAATGACATCACAAATGTTTCAACCGACAGCGCCTAGTCGAAACTCGAACGCTCGGTACCTTGCGCGTGTTTACTTGAACATTCTGGATATTTCTTTGCTAATTTAAATAAATAGGTGCTGCAAGATGCGATCGTGGTAGAGTTGAACTCAGCTACACAAGCGAAGCTTCGGAGCGGAATTAAGTGAATTAGTGTGTTTAATTATTAGTGTTTTTAGTTTTAATTTGCTTAAAGTAAATTAAAGTGTTAATTTAGGTAATTTTATCGGCAATTTTTATTGTCACGAACCTCAAGCTCGTAACAATACGTATAAACTATAAAATATAGGTTACAATTTATTTTCATAATGGTTACAATAGGGATGTAAAAATGTGAATGTATATATTAGGTCTGATTTATTATTCAGAGTATCAATTTTTTTTATAGGATAGGTTGACAAACGAGCACACAGTCCACCTGATGGTAAGTGGTTGCTTTGGCCCATAGACATCTACATCTATCCTCGATAACGAATCAAAATGCAGATGCGTTGTCACCCGTGAGGACTAAGATGGAATGCCTCGTTTCCAGTAAAAAGGGTCTCCGGTTCTCTACACTCACCATACGAAATACAGCAGCATTAAGCTACTATTTCACGCTGGTATTCTGTGAGAGCGTGGTCCTTCCCCGGTCGAGCCGACCCATTCGTGTTACAACTATACCACTAATATAACTGCAGCATGGCTCTACCACGTATAAAATTTGAACACATAGATCTTTTTTATCTTATTTTTTATTATTATCTTTTTTTTATTTAAATAAACGATTTTACCGCGTTTAATTATAACTTTTTTAAGTCCCGACGTTCTTACTAGCAACTATGATCACGGGGGCGGGGCCTCAGGTGTTTGACGTCCCGATGTCAAAGTTAACGAAGGCTAACTTCAACTTTTTATAATTAATTTTTGAACCGATCTACGCAGAACCAGCTAAAAGTACCTATCTTAGTCTTGCAGTAGTATGCTTGAGTTTGGATTTAATTTAATTAATTATGACAGTCATATTTATTTTATTATTTTAAATTTTATCATGAATGAAAAATTCTGTCTGTTAGTCATTACTTTTTGTTTATTTATTTATGTCCTACTATACAATTATCTTTACAGGTTTATCACCTAATGCGATAATGTAGACAGCTATTCTTACAAAGTACAACTACACAGGAATAATTTTTGATTATTGCTACTACAAACACCGTAGATCACACCAATGTACACCGTGTATCTATGTCACAGTAGGACTATAGCTTATTTCAAAGAGAGCTCTTGCTATGAATCCACCTACAGTCTACAGTACAACAAAATAAATCTATGTCTTCTGCTTTACGGTTGAGGACACAAAGTGCGCGTGTACACGGCGCTTCAGTCACCAGGTTAGTGAGGTCGGTTTGCAAAATTTGAAAGTTGAAGAATGCGGATTAAGAATGGGTGAGTTAACCGTCAAATGCCTTTTGTACGCCGATGATCAAGTCATCCTTGCGTCGTCGGCGGTCGAGTTGCAAATGATGGTTACATTAATGAACGGATTATTAAAAGAAAGGGGTATGAAAGTGAACGCAAATAAGACGAAGGTTATTGTTTTTGAAAGAGAAGAAAGTAAAAAGATTAGAGAAATAAGGATAGAAGGGGAGTTGATCGAGCAAGTAGATGAGTTTGTATATTTGGGCTGCGTATTTAGCAGGGATGGGAGATATGATAAGGATATAGAACGACGAGTGAACGCAGGAAATAGAGTAAATGGGGCCTTGCAATCTATTGTGAAGAGTCAAAATGTGTCAAAAAAGGCACGTATGGCAATTCACAATGCTGTGTTGGTCCCTACTTTAACGTATGGTAGTGAAAGTTGGGTGTGGCAGAAGAAGCACGAGAGTAGAATAAACGCAGTAGAAATGCGGTCGTTAAGGAGTATGTTAGGGCTGAATCTGAATGACAGGGTAAGAAATTGTGTAATAAGAGAAGAGTGTGGTTTGCAAGATGATGTTGTGACCAAGATTAAGAAAGGAATGCTTCGGTGGTTTGGTCATGTGGAAAGAGTGAATGAGGAAAGAGTGACAAAGAAAATTTATGTTGCAGAAGTGAATGGCAGAGTCGGAAAGGGACGTCCTAGGCGAAAATTTATCGACCAAATTGGCAATTTATTGGAAACAGGCCAAATTAGGAGTACCCTTAACCGACGAGCATGTATGCGTAGGCGTATGGATGTAAAGGAGGCGAGAGAGGTGTGTCAGGATCGTGCCAAATGGAAGTCTGTAGTCTCTGCCTACCCCTCTGGGTGACAGGCGTGAGTGTTTATGTTTATGTAATAATTTTAGGGTCGGTGTGGGCAAAAACGGGGCCCGCGTAGGACATGACTGGTCGTATACAGACCTTATAAAGGGTACGCTTGTTTCTAAGGGACATTTTACTGTGTCGGCCCAACATACTGTTGAGCCTACTCAGGTAAAAACGTGCGTGACGGGTTACTCTTTTGACGTGGGGCCTGAAAGTGAGCCTTATGTCTAGAGTGACACCTAAATATTTGGCAGTCGTATGCCAGAGGACAGGGGTCCCTAGCATACGTATTTGTGGAGTGTTTTTGAGACGGCGTCGTTTATAATCGAACTGAACGGCGGAGCTCTTCTCCGGGTTCACATGGATGCGCCATTTTTTGAACCAAGCTCCTAGGTCATCTACTGACTTTTGAATCTTGTTCCGTATGAAAGGTAGTGATATACCTTTGCAGTAGATAGCAGTGTCGTCTACGAAGAGGGAGAGCTGAGCACCTTTCGACGGGATGGGTATGTCGTTGGTGAACAGGATGTACAGCAGAGGAGCAAGTACTGAGCCCTGAGGGACACCAGCTTTGATAGGGCGCTGTGAAGATAGCGTGCCTTCGTGTCTAAAATGAAAGGTACGATGCTTTAAGTAAGAGGCCACGAGACGTACTAGACGATCGGGGAGACCTATTTTGTACAGCTTGTAGATAAGGCCTGTATGCCAGACTCTATCGAAGGCTTTACCTATGTCGAAAAAGACCGCGATGGTCTTATGACGACGAGGATAAAAAATAAGGATAGATTCCACAGAAGGATATATTCCACAATACGGTGAACTTGTTGGGGACATGAGTGTTGCGCTCGGAAACCGAATTGATGGGGAATGATAAGAGGGTCACCGTCTGTGGGAAACAGATAGCGCCTCATACGAGTTTGGATGACTCTTTCGAAGAGCTTGCCCATTGCCTTGAGGAGGCTAATGGGGCGATGACTGGAGGGGAGGTTGAGAGGCTTGCCTGGCTTGGGAATACCAATCACAGTTGCCTCTTTCCACGTAGTGGGAAAGTAACTAAGGTTGAAGCAGGCGTTGAAGATAATAGATAAAAAGGTTAACACCTGCTCAGGAAAGTGTTTTAGAGCTTGGTTGGAGATGCCATCCGCGCCCGAAGCCTTTTTAGGCTTAAGTCCTTTGATGAGGGATGAAATCTCATCGTCGGACACAGAGATAGTTTCGGAAGCTGTAGGGGGTGAGTTCCGACGGCGGACCTCATCCTCCACTGGACGTGTGAGGGGTCGACAGGTTGGGAGCTAGGAGAGCATTGTGCGGCAATGCTATCTGCAAAGCACTCAGCCTTTTCCTCGTCCTCGAAGGCAACCGTACCGTCGGGACGGGAGAGGGGGAGTGTGGGTGATAGCGTCTATGCGGTGGGCTCTAGCCATCTGATAGTACGCTGTATGAGATGGAGAGATATTCTCTATGAGTTTACTTTTTTCGAGGTCTCGAAATTCAGAGAGGCGGAAACGGAGTTCTCGTTGAAGACGATTGGCCGTGCGCCTACATTCGGGGGTGGGATATATTGCTGCTCTCCGGAAAGCAGCTTTTTTGGCTTTTAATAGGTTGCTAATATGTAGGGGAAGCCCATTATTGTTAGCAAACGGGACGACCCTTTACCTCATACATTCTGACCGCAACACAGTAGCGTAGGCACTGCTGCTTGGGAGGAGAACAAGTTAAAAGGATGTTGTATATTTAGACGGAATACGAGGCGGAAGTGCCTACTACACACGAAAGCCTTGCAGAAGGTACCAATTCCAAAAATGGTTAAAAAAAGTTCTCGTGTCAAGCCTATAAACATCGCTATATATTTCTTTTTCATTAAAATTAAATGAAATTTTGATGCAAAAATAAAAACGCTCATGAGGTCTGCATTTTTGTATTTTCCAAACTACTTTGTATTTATAAGAGATGGGCCAAGTAATCATTCACATTGATGGCATTTCCGAAACCTGTAGTTGGATTTCAACATTAAACAACATTATTAAGAACTAAATCAATGATTTAAAAAGAGGATATAACGGGGGGGGAGGGCACTTGCTTCCGGATGTCACTCACTGCAGTGAAACCCGCGGTAGAAACATGGAATCGTGAAAGAGTGCTTACGTTACCTGAGTAGCTGTGTATGAATGTCCACTATCCCATATCGTCCCGTTAAAAAACTGCGTTTACCAACACGAACGCCCAATGTGACAACCATGAAGAATACAAACGAAGAAGGCTACAGATGCATTGTCATTCATTCTGTTTTATTTTCCCCCTGTCGCCTCTTACCACACTCTCGAGGCGATATGAGCTAGTGGATATTCCTACACCGCCACTACACGGTTAGTCATCTTGTCTTATCCTGTATGTTATATCTTTACGAGGATTCCACAATAAACAATAGATTTTGTTAAAATATTACTTTGTAAAACGTAAAATGAACAAACACGTAATATACACCTTAATCATCTATCTTCTAAATATAAAAAAATCTCAAAATCTGTAACATATAATTAACGGACTAAAAATAGTTACAGACGCAAATTTCCATCTGTAACTTTTCACTCTTTGATTTGCACTCTGTATGCTATGCCTTATTTACATTACTTTTCACCCTATCACACGCTTCCGCAATCAAACGACGAGAGCTCTCTTTGTTAAATCTTGTGCGATGTCAACATGAATACAAGACTTCAAAAGGTGTCGAGTTTTTACATCATCGGAACATAATTCGTTTTTAAGGGAGTAAATTTTGCTACATTTTACGGAAACGGAAAAATTTGTAGCGTGGCTCTATTGTTTCCACGATTCCTTCGGTTCAGCATCGTAGATTAGAAGATTCTTTACCGCTTTCTTACTCTTCCGCAGTAGTGTTTAAACGATCCGAAGATTTGTATACAATGTGACATAAATATATCCGAAAACGGCACATAAGTTCTAAAGGCATTATCAAAAAAGAATACTCTTAGAAATGAATATAAAATGTTAGTTATTTAAAAGAACTGTTTTAGCTACAGTTTATTCAAAATTCAATAAACTTTTAAAATTTTACAACACCGTTGTCGAATAATAAATTATAAGTATAATAATAATAATGTCCTCCAGACCGAATTCCACATTATATCATACTACAAACACTAGACCAACGAGGCAGCTTGGTCTAGTGGTTGTAGTAGTGCGACCACTGATCATGAGGTCCTGGGTTCGAACCCCGGGTCGGGCCAACAAAACCAATTATTGAGTTTTTCCGTCAAGAAATTCTCAGTAGCTGCCCGGTGTCAGAAAATTGGCGGTATCTCACCCCCGTGCCTCGGAATGCACGTAAGCCGTTGGTCCTGCGTCTGATCTCTCTCCAGTCGTGTCGGTTTACCGTCCCATCGGATTATGAGTGAGGGAATAGAGAGTGCACCTGTGCTTGCGCATACACTTGTGCACTATAATCCTGTCTGCGCCGATGGCTAGCCTCCGTTGAGGCAGGCCGCCGTAGCCGAAATTCGGTCTGGAGGTTAATAAATTATGTAAATATATATTAAATATACTAATATAAGTAATACATAAATGAATAACACGTAAATAAATAACAGCCCAAACAGATGAGAGCCCTCGACAGGGAAGACCGAACGGTCGAGAGTTAGGGGGAGAGGAATAGAAACGGGCGGACGATGCGGGTGGTATCGTGGAGCATTCTGCATTTGTGCACGGAGCGCCCCGTTACGGTGTCCCAGTCGTCTCAGATGACCCGAGTGGCCTACCGGGATTAGCCTGTTCGACTAAAGGAATAATTTCGTTCGGAAGACCGCCCTGGTTTACCCAAAGAGGTCACCAAAGCGTAGCCAGTGAAGGGAGACGACCGTATTTACGAAAAGCTCATGTAAGGCCTCCCATGAAGCTCCTTCTCCATCCATACGGTCTCACGGTCGGAAATGCTTTGTACTGCCGGGTCTTGCCATTGCTCGTTGGCTAATTATAGAGGGGCCCTTTATCACAAAAAATGGCGTTCTTACGGAATGGATCATCTGATCTCGTCAGGACGTAATTACGGAGGCTGCACACGTCGCGATTATACATGGTGAGCGTGCTTAGAAAGCCACGCCCACTGTGCTTCCGCAGCAAATACAGCACGCCTACTGTGGTTCCGACGATCTCGGATGGTGCATCCTATGGAACGTCATAACAGTGCGGACTTTTCTACCCAGAGCGTTCAATTCGGTCTGAGTTCACCTGAGTATGCCAAAGGTATACATGAGGACAGGCATGATCCAACCGTTATATGCCTGTATTTTATTCACACCCGACAAAAAGGCTGTTAAGTGATTTAGTGAAGTGTGCATAAAACAGATCGCAAACTGATTGTTTTATGTCCGCCTTATCAATACTCATATTATGTGACACAGCCAGGTATCGGTATATTTCAGCCTCGGAATGGGTCCTTATGTTGATGTGCATAGATAAGTCTATGACATCAGAGTTAACGAACATACCCCTCTCAACATGTAAGACCGCGCACTTATCCGTCCTCGGCTCCATTCTAATAGAATTGCTAAAATTACAAGTGACGTTTAGCAATTTCATGTGAGAGAGCGACTGGAGGCTAATAATTTGTCATCCATATACAAAAGTGGGTCGCTTTTGTCCTCCTTTCCGAATCTAAAATCTCCACACGGAGCCCTTCAGTAAGGTACTGAGAGGGTTCAGAGAAATGCGAATCAAAATTGGCGGCAAACAATCGTCCTGAAAATTACCATCTTTCTTATCCTTATGTGGTTCTACGTAGCCATCACCCGCTCGCCTAGATGACAAAAATCATACTCCACTGCCCCATACACTATCCGAGAAAGTCTCTAACTGTACACAGTAGTCCAGTCAACCTTATACAGTTTGAGGACCCTCTTCAGACATGTATGAGGAACCAAGTCGAATGCCTTTCTGTAGTCGATCCAGGCGGCGGAAAACTTCCGACGGTTGCGCTTAACCACCTTGCCAATAACCTCGTCAATGAGGATTATTAATTATTATTATTATTCCTATTATTGTATCCCTGCGTATCCCGCAAATGTTAAAGTAAAGTAAAGTAAATAATTGTTGTAATGCAAGTAAGTCGTTTTCTTCATAAAATGTGTATTTTTTACAGTTTTCAAAAACATGACAATAATGCAGCTAGTTTTAAGTCATTTTCTATGGTATTGTAATAAATGTTTACTAATTCAAGTGCATTTCATAAGTTGGTCGACTATTACTCGTTAACTTGTAAACTCTACTTTGCTGTGATAGTCTTCATTTTATATACAACTACTGTGTATACTCTTCACATACCTAAAAACAGCTGTTTGATTGGTAGAGGGTGGGGGGGGCACATGACTCTAATGAAAAATACCACTTTAAAGCTAAATATGTCGCAAACACACCTATAAATAAATAAAAAATATTGGTCCATATGTCCTCCAATGTATTTAAAAGACCTATCCAACGATAGCCCACATGATTGAATAGATGGATAAAAATAAGTTATCCACTCTTTATCTGTGTGGAGGGTACGCAAAATAAAAACGTTTTAAGATTTTATTTTTTGATGTACAGTTTAGTAGGCGTGATCAACATCTGTAATCGCGTATAAATCTCTAATTACTGAATATATGAAATTGTCATATAACATGAAATTGTCCTGTATTTTTCGGTTGTGTTTGCTAAAAAGCATTTCAAATTATAATTATAGTGTTTTTTTTTTTAACTTATTGTATATTTTTAACAATAAATATTCTAAACAAACATGTTTAAAATATAAAATGCTTTTCTTTTCACAGTATCATTTAATCTTTAAGTTCTTTTTTTTATAGAATAGGATGACAAATGAGCACACAGTCCACCTGATGGTAAATGGTTGCTGTGGCCCATCGACATCTACATCTATCCTCGATAACGAATCAAAATGCAGATGCTTTGTCACCCGTGAGGACTAAGATGGAATGCCTCGTTTCTAGTAAAAAGGGTCTCCGGTTCTCTACACTCACCGCTCGAAACACAGCAGCATTCAGCTACTGTTTGACGCTAGTATTCTGTGAGAGCGTGGTTCGTCCCCGGTCGAGCCGACCCATTCGTGCTACAACTATACTACTAATATAACTGCAGCGTGGCTCTACCACGTATAAAACTTTTAATAGTTAATATGGTTCGGTGTTAGTAATTACGGTTCCTATAGTACCTAAGGATTTATTTGGTTTGATATCACTTATTGCAACTAACTGCTACCGAGCCAAGCGCAGTGCTACATAGCCTTGCCTAGTGCTGCTAAGAGTAGCGTAGTGCTACCTAGTATAGTGCAGTGTCGCCGAGCGTAGCGTAATGCTGCCAAGCATGGCGCAGTGCCATACTGCCGGAAGCAGCATAATGGCTAAATGCTCGACTGCGGAGCCCTGGGCCACGGTTTCTACTCAACACACGATTTTTGAATAAGTATTTGTTTGACACAAATTTTTGTCCTGAGTTCTAATGTTTGTCCAGTTATATATGTAAAACTTCTCCATAACATATTTTTAATCATTATCAAAATTTAAAATACTTTAATAATTTCAATTGATTAGTCAGAAACATCCAACATTGAATCGACAAAATAAAATCTCCGCATTAAATTATTTGCTCTTCCGTTGTTTTTATTTCAGGTAACATAAACATTACTTAATATTAAAAGTACTGCCAGTTTATTTAATAAACATCAGGACGATAACACCATAACGTAGATAATTAATTACACAGCATACGAACGTGGCCCCGATTCGTTGATTGACCGATATTGGAGCAGAGTCAAACGTAAGCATCATAATTGTACAATAAGTACATCATGCATAAATTAACTAAGGAAATGTATTCACTGCTCACATTTAAATTAAACTACTATAATCGAATTGAAAATACTTATTTTTAAATATTTTATAAACTACCAAGAATTTCCTTTGCTTACAACTAAGATTCTATTCTCTTAACTTACATAATGAGTGGCAAGCGCTGAAATGTAATTTTTCTTTTGCTCTCTAATATCACACAGCCACGGCAGTATGCAGTACATTACGCTTGCGGAAATATCACACAGCCACGGCAGTATGCAGTACATTACGCTTGCGGAGATCTTTCATCGTTTCCTTTGTGCCTTTCCAGATATTGAGGGCGCCTTCGACAGTAGCCCCACATCACTCCTAATTGGGGGCCTGACATCTAAAAATGTTGACCCCACAACCATCAGATGAGTGAAGTCGATGCTCTCAAACAGAAAGGCAAAAATAGCGCTGTTTCCAACTTCGATTGAGGTTGCAACTACAAGAGGCTGCCCACAAGGAGGTGTTTTGTCACCCCTTCTTTGGACTCTTGCGGTTGACCAACTATTGTACAAAATGGCAGACCTACGCATTGACACATTGGGTTATGCTGATGACCTTGTGATTATTGCAAGGGGCTTTTGCCAAAGTACTTTATCGTCAATAATACAAAGAGCCCTAAACAACATAAATAACTGGTGTAGGGATAACAGTTTATCAGTTAATGCTGATAAAATTGTTATAATACCCTTTACCAAAAAGAGACGGTTGGACAAATTAGTCCAACCAAAACTTAATGGCAAAGAAGTACAATTTTCCACGGAAGTTAAGTACTTGGGCGTAACAATCGACTAAAAGCTAACGTGGAACTCTCACCTTAGCAACGTATGCCATAAGACAAAAATTGCTTTAGGTACGTGCAGTCGTTAGGTCGGGAACAACTGGGGCTTGCGTCCCAGTATGGTCCTATGGCTGTACAGTACGCCTCTATTGCCTGGTGTAAAAAGGCCAACCAAAAGACGACTGTGGACAGAATAAATAGTCTACAAAGGACTGACTGCTTAATGGCAACTGGAGCTATGCGATCATCGCCTGGAGCGGCTCTTAATGCACTTCTATGTCTAACGCCCCTTGATCTCTATCTAGACAAGGAGGCGAGGGCTAGTTTGTATAGGATTAACGCCCAGGGCGGTCTGAGCTTGCTCTCCTACAGATTGAGATCCATGCTCGACTCAATTAAGGAATCACCGGTCTTATGCATGATCTCAGATATCATGCGTCCACTATACACTTTTGATAAAAAGTATATAGTTGAATTACCCTCCAGAGAAGACTGGCTGAATGGCCAGGTTATTTGTGAGGTCGGTAGCCTCATATGGTATACCGATGGGTCTAAAATGGGCCTCGACGTAGACTTTGGAATTTACGGGGAACGCCCCAAATTCAAACTTAGTATGAATTTGGGTAGATACACCTCTATCTTCCAGGCAGAAATTTTCGCCATACTTCGGTGTGCGAAAATCAATCTGCAAAAACACTACGTCAACCATAAAATTTACATAAACTCTGATAGTCAAGCAGCACTGCTAGCGCTGAGATCAAACTTAGTGAACTCAAAGCTAGTTGGAGACTGCGTGAACCGTTTAAACGCCCTGGGTTGTAAAAACAGGGTCATTTTAAGGTGTTTTCCGGGTCACGAGGGTATTGTAGGCAACGAATTTGCCGACAAACTTGCACGGGAGGGCTCAAAGTGCACACAATTTGGACCCGAGCCATTTTGTGGAATCTCAAGAAGCCTACCCCGATTGACCCTTGAAACTCTTTATCACAATAAATCACTTAAGATCTGGTCTGACACACCAGGCTTAAAACATTCTAAAACCTTAATCCGGGCTTTTGATCGTAAATTCGCTTCAGAAGCCCTGGGATTAAGTAAAAATAAATTGCGCATTCTGGCAAGAGCCCTAACTGGACAATGTTGTCTTAAAAAGCACATGTCCATCCTGGGGCTGAGCAACTCAAGGATGTGTCGGTTCTGTTCCGTAACCGAAGAAACGCCTATACACATCCTAACCGCTTGCGGACCCTTAATGCGCAAACGTAACATTCATCTGGGACACTATCTACTCCGCCCAGAAGAAGTGAAATTGCTCACGGATAAGCAACTCCTTCGATTCATTTAAGGCATAGGGCTTAGCAGTGAAATATAACCATAGCAGCGATCACAATAGATCTTCTAGGTCGCAGTGATACTGGTCTCTTTACCTAGACCTGCATAGCTGCTCGCACATAATAAAAAAAATATGCATTCTCTTACCCCGCTTCACAGCTAAATATGTTCTTATGCCATAAAAAATCTTTGCACGCGCACTAGCAACAGGAGAGTTTTGAGTTATTGTGAAGGCACTTCACATACATACAATTCACAAGGACAAACACCCAGACCCTTAACAATTGTTTGAAGACTGTAAAAATTATTTGTTTCGTGCGGGATTCACTTTCACACATACACTTTTACACATACACTTGGGTATTATAATACTGTCTTGCGCAAATGGCTAGCCTTCGTTGAGACTAGCTGCCGTGACTGAAATTCGGTCCAGTGGACATTACAATAGGTGTATCTGTGGTTAATGTATTACTCTGTAAAGTTTCCGAAGTGAATAATTCGGAGTGAGATAGTATAACAACGTCTGCCGGGCCAGCTGGTGTTTTTTATAAACATCAGCACATTATAATATTATCATTAAGGGTAAGTCAGCTCAAATTCTAATTTTGCTCCCACTTCCCCACGCGTCGTATGCTATGTACCGACATGTTTGTAATCACTAATGCTGTAATTAGATAGGTCGTTAGATACTTATTTCATTAGGTTTATCATATTTATGCCTGTTTCTTAACGCCAACCCAGTCGCTTCTTATTTTTATCACGGTTATTTCCCATTTTAATTTTACGTCGTCCTGTTGCGTAATGTGTATTCTGATCGTAAGCGACACAACTTCTCCCTTCAAAAGCCTAAGCGATACTAACGGGGCGGGGCGACAGGAATCAAGCTTCAAGGCGCCGATAGTTTAGGTAATTTCTTTTTACAGTGAAAATAATGGTATTATAAAAAAAGTAAATAACATAAGCACTGCTTTATAGTTAGTTCAGTCAGTATGCAAAGTTTCATGATCTTATTTAAAGTATTTTACGAATAACAGCGGTTTATTGTTCAGTTTGGAGACAACTTTGGATTTTTTTCTATTGAGAAAAATTTACGGAATCGTGTTTTCGTCTAACATAGTCCTTAACATTAATCCTCAACTTTGCCATATATTTATTTCAAAATTAATGCTGCAATACTTTCGGCATGACGGAGGATCTTGCTAAGCCATTTGAGGTTATATTTCCCCTTAAGATTTATCTAAATATATAAGGAAAGGAATGAAAATTTATATATGTACATGTACATGTTCCTTTCTTAAAATAAGGGAAAGAGATAACCGTCCCTTCCAGAAAATTACACCAGTCTATGTTAATTAAGTTTTCAAGTTACGAGTAAGTCGGGAGCAGGTGGCGTTAGAGAGTAGAGACTCGCGATAACATACGGTGCGTTCTACACAGACTGCGAATCTTGAAGCAAACTTTACATTATATTGCGCTTTCAAAAATACTTGAATTGAAATATTCGGGTCATCTGCAGGTCAAAACTCATATGTGAAATTATCTATCGATGATTTTCTAATTCTTTTATTTCGACTATCGTTTCTTATTACCACAAAGCAAAGAACTTTATTTGTCTCACTACTCGGCACGGGTCTTTCTCATAATTTAAGAGATTTGATGTAGATAAGAGTTCACTGTGCAGCCCCATTGTGTGTGACTTTATGAATCCTAAATTATATTCTTAAATGTCGAAAATATCACCTGATTGACAGTGAAGGAAAATATCGTGAGTGGACACGATATTTTCCTTCACTGTCAATCAGGTGGTAAATTAACGCATGAAGTTGCAACCTAGCTTTCATAGTAACTGGCAAGATCAAAATCGGTTTGCTTGCAAAAGACAAAACTTTATTAAACTATATTTTATTCGTTTTCCATCTAGCCGTGAAACTCGATATAAATGACTTTAACTTGTACTTTAGAAATGTGTGACATTTCTAACGACAGTTTCGATTTACATAAATTATACCAGTTTCGTATAACATAAATACTACACTTTCTATACCTTAGCAAAGTTATATCCATCCATTGTTTTAAAAGCTTTTGTAAGTTTTTAATAAATGCCAAAATAAGTTGATTTCTAAAATAACTTTACAAGTGTGAAGTAAATGAACTCGTACTACCTATATATATTGAATATTTACGAGAATAAAGTTAGTCGGCAGCTCCGATCTGTTCAAACACATAATATAATTTTTTTTAAATACTGTGTCTGCTTTTCTTTTCACGTGGTAGTGCCACGCTGCAGCTATTATGGTTGTAGCATGAATGGGTCGGCTCGACCGGGGAAGGATCACGCTCTCACAGAATACCAGCGTAAAATAGCAGCTTAATGCTGCTGTGTTTCATATGGTGAATATAGAGAACTGAAGATCCGTTTTACTTGATTCGCGGCATTCCATCTTAATCCTCAAGGGTGACAACGCATCTGCATTTCCATTATTAGTCGAGGTTAAATATACATGTCTATGAGCCACAGCATCCATTTACCACCGAGTGGACTTTGTGCTCGTTTGTCACCCTTATCCTATAAAAAAGTTTGCATCTTTACGTAAAAGAGCAGGTAAAGGAAGACCTTCCGATCGTGTGTACTGATTAAATTCCAAATATTGTGACAAACCTATCCTACAAAAAAAAACATGATGTCAAGTTAGAGTGGCTAACCAGCACGCAGTACACGTATGCAAGTGGTGGTGAGGTCATTAGACAACCTTCATCTATCAGTGATTTAGAATCGAATTGCAAATGCGTTGTCGTCATTAAAGAGCCATGCTGCTTCAACAGTAAAAAGGTCTCTGGTTCGTCTTATTCTCCATACGAATCAAATCACAAACTTTGTGGTAAAAGTCACCTGGGGTTTTTTTATAGGATAGGGTGACAAACGAGCACACAGTCCACCTGATGTTAAGTGTTTACTATGGCCCATAGACATCTACATCTATCGTCGATTACGAATTAAAGTGCAGATGCGTTGTCATCCGTAAGGACTAGGATGGAATGCCTCGTATGCAGTAAAAATGGTCTCCGGTTGTCTACACTCACCATACGAAACACAGCAGCATTAAGCTACTATTTACGCTGGTATTCTGTGAGAGCATGGTCCTTCCCAGGTCGAGCCTACCCATCCGTGCTACAACCTTACTACAAACATAACCGCAGCATAGCTCTACCGTGTACTATAACTAGGTGCTTGTTTATAATGTTCAGTGTGTCATAAAAAAGTAAAGTTATATCCCATATTCTTCTGGGCACAGCCTAAGGACACTTCATATGTCTTCGAAATATTGTTTTAGCTTCTCAGATCTTCAAATTTCCTCACGATTTGTTTTCTTTACAACGGAGCATGCGGTAAGCGTGCACTTAAAATCGCAAACAATAATTTAATTGAGGCACAAGTAGAACCCGGGCTATTTTGTCAGCGAGCACTTTGCCCCTGAGCTACCAAGATTAACACGGCAAGGCAAATATTAGCTGTGAGTTTCATATACAATACCGACTATTTTTTAGACCTACTTTTCTTTTAATCACAAGGATGTAATTATTATTTGCTATATAACACTGAACATATATAGAAATATAAAGTCAACATTACGATACGTTAAATGACATATCGTATAAGCTATATCAGTGTATAAATTAAGGAGTTCAACAAAAGACGTGCCCATATATAGAATTTGCTGTTACGTAGATCCGAAAAGTATAATCGTAAAATAATCTTAAGATGGGCGATGTTTCAGAATGAAAACGTGACAGGAATATATGTGTGTTGTTTCTTTTGTGTGTATGTTGTGAAAGAATTTCTTTACTTCTTCTTTCTAAAAAGCTCTAAACTGTGGTAATTATGTCAGGACATAGTGAAAAGGAGGGGCACAATATTAGGTCATAAATAAATTTCGTGTTTAATAATTTTTTTGACCAACGTGATTACTGCGCCATTTAAGAAAAGTTTTCACTTCAAGAATTTTATATTAAATTGAAATTTTTATTAAATAACTGTTAGGTTAAGTACGAATTTTATGGCGTTTATAACAATCGGGTTATTTTAAAATTAATTTTATTGTATGTGTAGTATGCGTGAAAATATATAAATAATAATGTTGACATTTTTACCATAAACATCTATTTTAAAAGCGCATCGTATTTATAGTACTAAGTAAATGAAACTGGAAGCAGGTGATGTTAAGGATTTATTATAGTCGAGGGACGTATTCCATTACACCTCCATTTATGCAGTAAGCCCTTTTTACGCATTTAGGCTAATTTCCTTTGGTATTTATAGCTGACTTCAAAAAGAAAATAGTATGCAATTCAACTTTATGTTTTTTTTTATGTACACATCAAAAAATTTTGCGATCACTAGCACAAGATGTATTATTTTTAAAGTTTTACTTTATTAAGAAATAAGTAAGTGTTTCCGTTAACTTTTATAAGAGAAACACATTGTTTTAAATTAAAAAAATTAATTTATTTTTATTTTTAGTAACAAAATTGCGTAATTCAATCTTAATGTACCTAATTGTAACAGAAATTTGATAGAAAGAAAAAGATTGTTTAACCAAATTTATACAATAATTTATTAATAGTAGATTTTTATTTAACAATATAACTCATCCCTTGGATCGAACACATGCGGAGATCCTCTTGGGCATGCTGAGGTAAAATTATCCAGCATTTCTCGCAGTAACCTGTCCCATTCTTGAATAGCGGCTACCCTGCTCTCTGACACTGTCTGGTGAGGTGACCGACGATACCAAACAGCTCGCTTAAGAGCATCGCACGCCCGTTCTGTCGGCTTTATGTCAGGTGAGCCGGGAGGCTAGTCTAACCTTGTGATGTCGTATTCTCAGAGAAAAGCATTAACTCGTTGAGCTCGATGAGCGGGCGCACTATCATCGACCAGTACAAATTGATGCCCGTGGCTTACTATAAAATATGGTCTGACAATTCCATCCATAGCGACTGTTTTGTACCTATTTGCCATCATGGAGCTTCTATACATGATCAAAAGCGTTCTAGCAACACTCATAGTTGCACCTTAAAAGAACACCGATTTCCAGCCTTTATGAATGTTCTTTAAGTTTCAGAATCTCCCGGTCTTTTCCAGATAAGGACACGTCGATTATCTAGATGAGTACTTATTCGCGATTTGTCAACGATGAGACAGTTTTGCCAAATGATTTACTCCTCATCTTTTTCATTTTGCCGGAGTCTATCCCACTGTAAACTCCGTCGTTGACATTGCCATGAATTCAGAGGTGCTCGGCAAGATCTCCGTGTTCGTAGTTCAGCCTAGTGTAAGCAATTCCAAACGGTCTGAGTGCTAACTTCAAGTCCAGAGGCGGCCCGCACTTCTGCTGTTATTGTATTAGCATTGATTGTTGGGTAACGAGCAGCAATCTGATATAGCGCTTCAAAACAGTTCGGCGACCACTGAGGGCTTGGCCAGCTAAGTTATCCATGCACCTCTGCAAAGTGGCCACCACACAGGACTGGGATACAGCAACTCTGCGTGCTATTTCTCTCTTAGAATTTTTTTAAGGATAGGGTGACGAACGAGTACACATTCCACCTGATGGTAAGTGGTTGCTGAGGCCCATAGACATCTATATCTATTCTCGACCACGAATCAAAATGCAGATGCGTTGTCACCCGTGAGGACTAAGATGGAATGCTTCGTTTCCAGTAAAAGAGTCTCCGGTTCTCTACACTCACCATACGAAACACAGCAGCATTAAGCTACTATTTTACGCTGGTATTCTGTGAGAGCGTGGTCCTATCGCGGTCGAGCCGACCCATTTCGTGCTACAACTATACTACTAATATAACTGCAGCATGGCTCTACCACAATTAAAATACTTGTTAAAAAAAGAGAAAAAACGAGGAACGGTGCTTTATTTAGTGGAGATAGAAGTGAACCGGAGTAAGGGAATGAAATTAAATTTTAGACCCACTCAAGTGTTTCAAGACTAAAATATGGAGCTTAATCAAAAACCGCCAGTAATGGCTCCGAAACAATACCATATAAAAGATACTTCACATATTATTAATTTTTCTTTTGAAAAAGAAAACAACGTTAAACTGTAGCAATCACAATAAGCCTTTTGGCTCTAATTTTATGTTTTTTTTTTGTGGAAGATGTACAACAATGGGTTAAGAAATATAAAATTTCTTCCTCCTAGAAAATATCTTGCTCTATAAGAAACTTTCCCCGAGCTATTATTATTTTATAACGCCACTTCAGAAACGTCACTAAAACTTATTTATTGTACTGGCAGGAATAAGTTCTGTATTGAATTCAGTACATGAAACATATTTCTTGTAGAACTATTTAAATAAAATGGGTCAAAGCAAGTTTGAGTAAAGACGTAAGTAAACAAAACGCAGATAAATTCAATAGGCGTCATATAGATGTTGCAACTGCGAAAAGTGCCAGAAAGATCTAATACCTTCCATTATAGACTAGTGATACCGGAACAGAGGTACCGTAATACGAGTAATACTCGTAGATACGATTGCGATGCCCAATCCACTTGGTAAGTGCGGCGTTTACGGGAATTTCCCCTACAACAAAAGAGGCTTAGCCCGGCTATGATTTATATAACGGACGTACTAGAGCAACGCTCACTCTTTTTAATAATCTTCGGTTAGATGAGGCGTTTGATAAAACTCATAGAGTATGATTTCTTATGTTTACGCGATCACTACATATTTAAATAAAACTAATTTTTTACGAATTTTTCCACGTATATTAACTTATTTTATATTCCCGGCTATTCGAGCACTTTACGGCACTCATGGTCATGGTAACTATAAGACACTTTACGAAAATTGTAACGAATGCCATTTAATTTTACGAATACACGTAAGCGTATTTTTGCTGATAACAAAATAAATTTTTTAAATTTTTGAACCGTTACAGAGATATATTTATTTGAATAGTTTGATATTCAATTTTTAAAGGTTTGGTGCGGTATGGATACAAATTATATAAGGGAGTTGAAATTACTACATGTAGTTTTTTATTATGCTATTCTATGCAGGTAAATCTTATGAACGTTTTCGGAAGAAGCACTAAGATCTTAGCGGTCAGCCGCCGTAGAGTCTACATTACCTGAAGATGCCTCGTGTAGAGGCGAAACACGTGTCGTATTATCGTCGAGTGGCGCTGGGACCAGTGGTGACGGAGTTAGTGCATGCAATTGAGGGAGGGCGGGAGGTGCTCTTCAATCCAGGTAAGACACATCATTGAATTTGTTTGGCGGAAGGTTGCAAAGAAATTTATATTTTTATTTTTTGTTATAATAGATTTCCGCAAAGTAACGCCTGTATCAATATCCTATATCAATAACAAACTTATTACTAATTAAGAAAAATGTAAATAGAGCACAAAAGGAATTTACAATGTTTAAAACGAAATTTAAAATGACACGCTGTATCACAAAACGTCGCCTAGTTATTTGTATGACAAGATATTTCTTAAAGATGTCGGCTCTAGGTCAAAAAACATGGTATCGGCTTCTATTACACAGGAGATTCGCTGGAATTAAGTTTGTATTCATTTCACAGCTACTAACATCTGAAACGATCTGCCACCATAAATCCTGTCTATCCTATCTTTATCTCCTTATTACTTATTACAGTAGTCACTGACAAAGTGTGGTACTAATTCCTCCTAAAGTTATTGCATATTTTCCTATGTTTAGTTACTCCCATTTGATTTATAACATCACTTATCTAGGAACCTACATGGTTAATGTGTAAAGTCTGTGAGTCTGTGGTAGGATAGCAGAAGTAATGTGTTTCCATTACAACTGAGTCACATCCCATTTTGTCGAAAGTTCTAAAAGAAGAAAAGAATATTTAGAAAGTAATTATAAAATAATAACGCCTTCTAAGCGTGGCAACTATGGCAGTATCCCACTTATGTAGCAATCTATGGAAGTGGCCTGTTTTTAGCAGTGGGCTTTGATATGCCTGCAATAATAATAGCAATGTTATCCAGATCGAATTTACGTCACGTTGGCAATTCTTAGCGAAGACTAGCCATTTCGCAGGATAGGATTATAGTGCCCGCGCGTATGCACAAGCACTCTCATTTCCTTCACTCTAATAGTCCGATTGGACGGTAATTCGACATGACTGGAGAGAGATCAGTCGCAGGACCGATAGCTTTACTTGCTTTCCGAGGCACAGGCATGAAACAACCCCATCTTTCTAAATCCCGGCAGCTAGAATTGAAGATTAAATTGAATTGAGAATTTCCTCACAGAAAAATTTAATACTGTTTTTTGGTCTACAAAATTTAATTTAAATTATTAATGGTTTCAATGTTTAAAAATTGAAGCAATAATCACAGTCAGGCATCCATATTTTACTTTTGTCATACAAGAATTTAAATCCGATAATCGCGAAATTTGATGACCAAAACTGCAGCTCAATCGTTTTACTTGACGCAGAGATTGTAAATAGTTAATTTGAATTACTCGAGTATGACTATAGTGACATGATGAATAAACCAGAGCGACCCGAGTCACAAAATTCGACTCGAATCGCATCTATATATTACAGTCAATGCAATGTCTGTCTACAATTTAGTGACGAACTCCACTTACTAATTCGAGCTATTTCTTGATACATTATGTAATATCAATATCAATAAATTAATTAATTGTTAGATTGATATTATTTTAAGAAATACGCAAACCAAAAATATATAACAACCTATTAAGTTTAGCCAATTCGAGCTGTTTAACTCGAGTTTAATTCAAATTGCGTAAATTTCAACACGATTTAACTCGAGTCGAGTTTTTGTAGACTTGGCACATCCGTGCTACAATTATTTTAAATATAACAACTTTTTTTTTTCAGATTTCTTGATTCAGTTTTCACAAAATGTTTAGGCTATTTAAAATATTATATTGGTATCTTTTTCCAATATAATACCATTGAGGCCATTTTAAGCATTCTATTTTTTTGTTGTATAAGGACTAGGCATTTTTCAATTGTTAACGTTTAAAAACTGGTATTTCTGAAAAGATCTCCTTATAGAACATGAAAAATGAATAATTATAAAGACAATAAAATTTTTCTAAACTATTCAAACGTATTAAATTCAAAAATATCCGCAGAAAATTCAGGGGCGGACCGTGACTTTGTGGGGCTCTGGGCCTCAATCGAACTAATCAAGTCAAAAAACAGTTTTCTGTAAGTAAGTATGTACGTTCTATACGGTCTGGAAAAAATTATATGACTTTGATACATAAACAGCAACTGTAAGACATTATTACATAATATATTAACAGGTTATGTGTAGTTCATCATCATTATCATTACAGCCCTTCACAAGTCCACTGCTGAACATAGGCCTCCCCCAAGTAACGCCACAAAGCACGGTCCTGAGCCACCTGCATCCATCGACTTCCTGCGTGTCTTACCAGGTCGTCACTCCATCTAGTGGGGGGTCACCCTACACTTCGACTACCGGTACGAGGCTGCCACTCGAGAACCTTTTTTCTCCAACGGTTATCGGTTCTTCGAGCTATATGGCCGGCCCATTGCCACTTCAGCTTACTAATCGGTCGGGCTATGTCGGCCACTCTGGTTCTACTGCGGATATCCTCATTTCTAAGTTTATCACGCAGAGAAAACCCGAGCATAGCCCTCTCCATAGCTCGCTGAGCGACTTAGAGCGTCCTTATATGGCCAGCAGTGAAGGACCACGTGTCGGTTCCATAGGTTATCACTGGCAACACGAACTGGTTGTACAACTTAGTTTCCAGGTTTTGAGGTATACCTGACGAGAAGATGTGTCGTAATTTCCTGAACGCTGCCCAGCCGAGTTGAATCCGTCGATTGACCTCTCGGTCGAAGTTGGACTTACCTAGTTTGACTATTTGTCCCAGGTTTATCATCAGGCGTAGTGCTCCCAACAACTACCGGCATAGGTGTGACATGGACATTAAACATGATCTTTGTTTTGTCCATGTTCATCTTAAGACCTATCCGTTTGGAGGCACTATTCTTATTGTTATTATTATGAGGTCTTTGAGCATAATGCTTAAGACCTCCAGCGATTCTGCCTTAGGGACTATTTCGTCATCAAATCGAAGATGAGTGATATACTCGCCATTGATGTTAATTCCGTATCCTTTCCGGTCCAGTAGCTTGAAAACGTCTTCCAATGCAGCGGTACAGAGTTCGGGGAAATAACATCACCCTGTCGCACACATCTCTGCAGTTGGATAGGTTTCGTATTATACTGTACAAACACTTCAGCACTTCGATATACCGACAGTCAACTTGGCACCGCTAAGAGACTGTAGCCCCGCCCAAATTTCGACGGAATCAAAGGCTTTCTCATAGTCCACATACGCCAGGCAAAGTGGCAGATTTTACTCTTCGGTCTTTTGTATTATTTACCGAAGGGTATGTATGTATGTAAGGGTATGTAGTCTATGGTACCAAAGCCTTTTCGGAAACTTGCTTGTTCGGGAGGCTGGAAGTCGACGATTCGTAATGACTCTCGAAAACAGCACGTACTAGGATGCACTAAAAGTATCGGGAATGGAATATTTCCACTGTTTCTGTCATATTAAAATCTTATTAATTGAAAACTCCTTGGTTTTAAAAATCGAATACCATTTATTTATTTAAAAAAGGTTCTCGGTCTTGGCACATAGTTTTGTCAAACTTGTTTAGTCGTTGAGAAAATGGAATTGATTCGAGAAAATTTAAGAGCGATCATTTATTATGACTTTCGAAGTGGTTTAACACAAAAACAGTGTGTTGACCGGATGATTTCTGCATTTGGTGATGAAGCCCCATCTAAAACCACAATGTATCGCTGGTTTGCTGAATTTCAACGTGGACGTGTCAAGCTCAGTGATGATCCCCGTCAAGGTCGTCCAAAATCTGCAGTCACCCAAGAAAACGTTGATGCTGTGCGTAAGCTGATTGAGGAAGATCGACATGTGCCATACCGCGAAATTCAGGCAACTTTAGAAATTGGCATGAATCAAATACAAATAATCTTGCATGAACAATTAGGTGTAAAAAAGTTGTTTTCCCGATGGATA
This sequence comes from Parnassius apollo, assembly GCA_907164705.1. Classification (NCBI taxonomy): domain Eukaryota; kingdom Metazoa; phylum Arthropoda; class Insecta; order Lepidoptera; family Papilionidae; genus Parnassius; species Parnassius apollo. Next base: position 29,536 of record CAJQZP010000645.1, read on the forward strand.
CCGCATTCGCTCTGTGAAGAGCAAAAAGTGGCTCGCGTTACTTGGTGCGTCAGAACTCTCGAAAGATTCCGCGCAGGATGCTCAAACTCTGTATACAACATCGTATCAGGTGCCGAATCCTGGATATATACATTCGAACCCGAAACAAAAAATCAGTCACGAGTTTGGGTGTTCGAAAATGAGTTAAAGCCAACAAAAATTGTTCGTTCACGGAGTGTTGCAAAAAAAATAGTGGCCACGTTTGTCTCCAAATCTCTTGAGGGATAAAGAATGGTTAATTCAAAATGGTATGCTAGCATTTGTTTGCCACAGGTCGTTTCTGAACTCCGTAAAGAGAACTGCAACCGCCGCATCATCCTCCATCACGACAATGCGAGTTCTCACACCGCACACAGAACAAAAGAGTTTTTAGAGCAAGAAAACATAGAATTATTAGACCATCCGCCGTAAAGCCCCGACCTAAGCCCTATTGATTTCTATACTTTACCTAAAATAAAGAATAAATTGCATGGACAGAGATTTTCATCACCTGAAGAAGTTGAGGACGCCTACAAAACGGCCATTTTGGAGACCCCAACTTCTGAATGGAATGGTTGCTTCAATGATTGGTTCCATCGTATGGAAAAATGTGTCAAATTTCGCGGAGAATACTTCGAAAAGCAGTAAATACATTTTTAAATAGTAATGTTAATTTTACCACTTTTGAATTGAGAAAACCACCTCAAAATTGTTGCGCGTGATAGAACTGAGTCTTCTCATGCTGATTGTAACTGTTGTAAACTTAATTCTTCGGTTAAATCAAATTTAAAATCGTAATAGATCATAGCACGCAAATGTTCACGGTTAAGATCCATCGTTTTAAATGAAAAGCGCGGGAAGCGTTGCAGGAAATGTAGAGTTCTATTTTTAAACAAATTTGCTTTTTACTTACTACTTTATTTAACAGAAGTGCTTTCCATTTTTAAATTTCGAGCATCTCAAAACTTATTGAGTGACCTAGACGTAACAAAAGACAAGCTTATTCAAGATGTTCTCCTTTTTAACTGGGCACGCGGTACCATTTTAAATCGAGAAAGTGAGTACGGTTTAAAAATTATTCTATTTTAAATGGATACCATTATTCCATGACGTCCGGTAATATATCTATATATCACATAAGTATAAATTACAACCAGATCGATATTATGAAATCTGAAGTGACAAACGAGCTCACAGTTCACCTGATGGTACGTGGCAGCTGCAGCACGCGGACACTGGCAGCCAACATCACAACAAGAAAGCTACAGACATCTTGTCAACTTTGAGGACCTTGTGGAATGCCTCACAGCCTGTAATTATAGTAAGTCTACCTTTCAGACCGGAATATACTAGTGCAACAGGTAAGAGGGTGGTTTGTTGTACAATAGATTTTGATATCAGTTCATGCATGTAAAATAAATAAACTGATATTCAAATCTATTTACTATGGTTAGAATTCAATAATTTTTTAATTAGGAAATATTTTCAGGAAGAACCATGGATTTTATTTAAAAAAAATACTATGAAACCAAACAACGGAGAAAATATCTAGTTGTGATATATTTTATGTGTGAAACTTTACGGCACCTCAAGAATTAGCTTCAAATATACGAGATTACATTACAGGGAGCGGCTTTTTGAGGTCGACCCGACATTAGCCTCCTGACTGACCTTTAAAAGAAACGTTGGGGCGCTTCACTAATGGTGCTATTGATTCGAGTGATTTCAAAAGCACGCACCTTGCTCCCAAATGGCGCTGCCATCAATAGCTAAGGTGCTATTTTTCTCTTTTATTAAATTGATTCACGTGGCTCTTTTTACATAGAGATATACAATAGAAGTGTTATATAATATAATAAAATAAAATTTTGTAACGTTTTTCCTTATCTATCGTGGTTATCGTAAGAGGCAATAGAGAGATATGTAACAGGAGATGGGATGCTGCCCATCTCCTGTTACATATTATGTCTTCATGTTTCTCTGCATATATCTTCCTGTTAAAAGCTAAAATAATTAAAAACTGCGGTTACCAAACAGCCTGCTAAGCGTGGAGACTATAGCAAGCAGACCACTGCTTTTTCATAGATCTCTTCTATAAAAACGCCCGTATGTGGCGTATTTATAGCGGAAGTCTAAGAAAAAGCATACGCTTTGATAGAATCCAATGATGAATTATGATGATGAATTAGTATCTTCTTTGGCTCGTCAATTTTCTATTGAATATAGGCCACTTCCAGTAATGCGAATATTTTCCTTAATCGCCATTTTAGATAGGTGGAATAACAGGTGTTAAGTAGGTGACCTTTTAGTGGAGAATAAGATTTTTCAGAAATTTCTCAAAGTCGCTTAAAGAGCATCAGTATGTATAAAAAAAAAATCAAATAATTCAACTCATTACTTTCACTCCAATGAGCGTTTTATTCGTTATAAAAAATATTTTACTTATTTCTTCAAAATGAACACGAATCCGACTTGTACTAGCAAGCCATTTCAATTCTGCCATTAGGCTGAATCTAGCCTCTAACGATTCATCTTAGTTTTCTTAAGACACATATGTTATGGACCAAGTGATTAATCAGGGGACTATTTATAATGCACGAGAAATATGAATTAATACTCATTTAAATTTCATTGTTTTTCACATTATCTGTTCATTATGAATTTTGCTACGTAGCTGTTGGGCAATTTGATGTAACCTGATCTAATCTAACCATATTAATCAACTTTAAGACAATAACTTAATAATGTATTAAATATGAAATTAACAAGTGTAAATGTCTAGAAACGGAAAAAACCACTTCGCAGTATCATCATCATCATCATTATACCCTTCACGAGTCCACTGCTGAACATAGGCCTCCCCCAAGTAATGCCACAAAGTACGGTGCTGAGCCACCTGCATCCATCGACTTCCTGCATGTCTTACCAGGTTATTACTCCATACAGTGGGGGGTCGCACTACACTACGCTTACCAGTATGAGGCTGCCCCACTCGAGAAACTTTTTTCTCCATCGGTTGTCGGTTCTTCGAGCTATATCATTGCCACTTCAACTTACTAATCCGTTAGGCTATGTCGGTCTTTCTGGTTCTACTGCGAATACTCTCATTTCTAAGTTTATCACGCAGAGAAACCCCCGAGCATAGCCCTTTCCATAGCTCGCTGAGCGACCTTGAGCGTCCTCATACGGCCAGCAGTGAAGGACCACGTCTCAGATCCGTAACGTCACTGGCAACAGGAACTGGTTGTACAGTCTCGTTTTCAGCTTTGAGGTATGCCTGACGAGAATATGTGTCGTATGTTCAAATTTGTCAAATAGCAACAATTGGATATTTATTCTTTTGTATTACAAAGAAACAATACTTTTTCTGAAAACCTTTATTCCATTGTGGTTAAGTGTTAAATATTTGATATGAAAAAATAAACCTAACCGAACCTATCATTTTATTATACTGCCCAATAAGTAACGGGAATTTATTCAAAATCCGGTTTATTAATTAAAAAAAAAAAATAATGTCCATATAATCAATTGATCCATAACATTTTCACAACACGTAACAAAAAACCTGTGGTTTCCGTTAAGTGCGTTATTCAAACGAATAGTGACTTTATAAAAAACTACCATAAAAAATCACACAGACACAGACACCGACAAAGGAGCACACAGTCTACCTGATGGTAAATGGAGACATCTACATTTATCCTCAGATAAAGATCAAAGTGCAAATTCGTTTTCACCCCTGAGGACTAAGATTGAATGCCTCGATTCCAGTAAAAGGGGAGTCCGGTTCTTTAAACTTACCCCACGAAACTCAGCAGCAATAAGCTGATATTTTACTCTGGTATTCCGTGAGAATGTAGTCCTGCTCTGTGCAACAGATGGAACAAGCATGAAAAACGAAGAATGAATGCAGGCAATGAATGAATGCAATTGTGGAATATAGTAAAGAGTCCCATAAATAAAATGATTGTGTAACCAAAAAACATGTCTGGCAAGTGACAATGTGGTTTTAATCCTTATTTTAATGAATGGTAGTAAATGTTGGGTTTGGTAGAAGATGCATGAGAGTACAATTGAAGTTTTTGTTTTCAATTAGCATTACAAGAAGACGCAAAATTTTTGAATTTAAGTCATTGCAATATAAATTAATGATTATGAGTACATATTGAATATTTACGCAGAAAATTCAATTCGTTTCTCAAGTTTGAATAATGTCTGATTGCTGGAAGAGAATTGTGAAAATAGAAATCTACGCGACAGTTTCACAAAATCCTAAAGCAATATGCTCAGACGTCCTAACAATGATAATATGTTATTTTTTTAATTATACGACGTTTGTTTTTACCCGACTCAACTTCTAAACGACTTATAATAATTTGAAAAATGAGGTATTATGAATATGATGATATTATATGTTTAGTCATTTACTAACAAAACTGTTAGCACCTACCAACTTTTATTTATCTATTTCTCCCAGCGTTGACTTGTAGAGAATGCCATAAGGTATTAAGTCCGTCCATTTTAGCTCTCAGTTTAAGGAGTATTGCAGTGAAGATTAAATAAATAAATAAAAAGTGCTCGGCTTACTCTGTCCACTAGCGCTGCCATCCGTTGCTGAATAGTAGAATATTGTATATTATATTAACATATAATATATAATATATATATAGTATTGGTAATTAAAAATAGCGATAACCTACGTGAAAGCATTTTTATAATACTTATGTTTTGTTTTTCTAGGATTCAATTCTTTCAATATTTGAGACACATATGCATTACAAAAAATTGTAAGAATGTCCTCCGGACCAAAGTTTAGTAACTGGAGAGGCTTCTGCGTGGAACATGATTGAGGTACACCAGTGCGCGCGCCAGCACACGTGCACTTTCTAACTGTAATATACTATACCCCTATCCTATAAAAAAACTTAATTATTCTATTCTATTTTAGGCTACCAAATAGAATAGAAGATAATACATTTTTATTTAATATAGATTACAAGTATTTTTATAGGAAGTCTTATTTATTTTTACCAATGATTCGAACAAAACCTCTGTCATGGGAAGAAACAGTAAGAAAGCCAGCGGGACTATTGTATAATATATTATACCTGTGATTTTATTGTATAATATATTATACAATAAAATCACAGGTTCCACACTACTTAACTTATTTAAGAAACAGCTTGAAAGCGATCAACTCATTCCCAGGAGCTATTATCAAACATGTGTTGTTGAGCTCGTGATATTCCTTAGTACATTCAAAAGAGACAAAAAAATTAATATTATACCTAATATAATAGTCAACTTCAAAAAACACTTTTTAGTATATGAATTTCGCAAATTCCATCCAATCAGGCAGGGTGAATCATGCTGGTCACGATGACTTTTTCAAGGTGATATTATTTATCGCATCATGAATATTCGTTATACCAGGAAGGATTCCGTAATTGGTATCATAAAATGAAAGTTTACTGTGTTCACTCTCTTTCTCAAGCCCTCTCTCTCTCCCTCTCTCTCTTATACTCTATTTCTCTTTCTCTGTACCAAACACTGTGTGTGTGATACACACGTGCACACATACAATATTATTTTCACAAATTGCAGATGGATAGTGTATAAGAAAAAACCTGGTATTAATTACAGGCCATCTGAACACTTCCGTTTGGTATTCGAACCCGCAGCTCCGCAACCTAAGGCTGAACCAACGCTATCAAGTGCCAAAACTTTTCAAATTATTTCTCTAAAATTACAAAACTTCAGATTTTCGTACGATTATCCTAACACACGAATGAATGAAAAACTATCGCAGTATGCGGTTTCTAAATTGCACTGTGTCAATCAGACATAGTAGCAACTGCAGTCCGGTTTAATTCATACCATGATAATCAGATACTCGTATTTCGTGTCCGAAAGAGTTGGATTTGACGTTATTGCAAAAAACAAACCTTTAATCGAACACCACGTAATACTGCTGACAACAGTGTATTTGTAAGCATTTTTTTGGAAAAATTTACATGTATATTTTGTGGTAAAAAACTAGCCAAAGAAAATAAAACAGAGTGCTACTTCACAACTCAATCATCATCATCATAATAATTATTATGATATCAGTCTAATAAAGTCCACAGCTGAACATAGATTTCCCACATAGATTGCCTTATGGGCCTTATTTGCCTATGTGTTTTCCATAGTTGCAACACTTTGCGGGCGGCAAGGGAACGGCAGTTTTTTATTAATTGGTGTTGTTATCAGGAA
>CAJQZP010000646.1:0-14396 GCA_907164705.1 Parnassius apollo
TGTAATATTTAATAGTTGATTTTTTTAAAATATCGAACAAACATGTTTAAATTAATTGTACTAAGCAATCGCTATAGAAAACCAGCAATAGAGAACATTTGAAACGCTGCCGAGAAGTTTGTTTCGAAGTATTAATATGAGAAATTTTGTCATTCTGCCAGGAAAATAATCATAAAATAAGATTTTTTTTCTTATGTCAATGAAATAAATTTTGCTCCAGACACAGTCGTCACTTAACTGCCTTAGTTGTTTGCATATATATTTAATATTAAAAATACTGGTAATACTATTATGATTAAGCATATATGCTTAAAATTTTCATGTTGGGACTGGATTGACGGCAGTAGTCGAAGTCGAAGACCGAGTTTCCGCTTCCTTAACCATTAGACCACAGTCGCTTCATTTCATTATCTTTTAAATACGTGTTTCAATATGGCCCTAATAGACACTGTACATACGTTGTATATAATATAATATGCCTGGTGAATTTATAGGTGAGAATTCTAAAGTATAGAATTATCACGTATTATACAGGGTTATTTTTCAAAAAGTAGCCAATTTTTAAACTTAAGTTCAAGTATATAAATAATGATATACCATTATTGCAGTTTTTGAAAATATGAGTAAATATTTGGAAAATCCAAAAGTGTAGACCTCAGAACACCTTACGAGCGTTTTACATAATATTGATGAAAAAAGTGTATTATATTACTTATTCTGAACCTTATCTGCAAATTTGGCCGGTTATTGCAAAATAACCCTGTATAGTATAATTTAACTTTTTAATAATTTGTTCATAAATTTGTTAGAGTTCATTTAAATTTACTTACTTTTAGAAGAGCTCCTTTGAAATGATATTATGACTCCGAGCCAAAATCTGAAAATAACAAAAGTTTAAGGTTAAAAGCTTAAATAAAAAAAAGGTGACGCAAAATCAACAGAACTTCACACAAGTTTCTATGCAAAAAGCAAATCTTATTTACTCTTAATGTTATAATACGATCATAGAAAATTTTGGTAATAATTTCTAAGTGACATAATTTAAGTTTGTTCGACACATATTGCCGCGCGAATATAAAACTAAACCAATTACAAGTTTTCCAATATGCCCGGCAAATTATACCAACGTTAAGCTCGCAATGGCCCTCAGCGCGGTTCTTATAGAGTACCCGTTCGTTAAACTGAAGTTTGGAGCGCGGCGAAGGATCTCCTAGGTGTGCGTTACTTGCAGTATACAGTGGCTGCAATTAACCGCCGGTACGACATACTCCGCCGAACGTCGAGTCCCGTGATTCCGTGAGGCGTCGAGGTCACCGGCCCCTAGGTGATTCTTGGCACTTTATGCGCTCCGAGCATCCTGTGCCTAGTCGCGTCATAAAGTGCCACCGTTGCACTTCCCCAACCCTTTTGCTGGCAAAAGGGGTAGGCAGTGCCCAAAAGTGTGGAAAGTTACCATCTTGTATATCTCATTTTAGACAGGGCCGTTGATTGATTACTATGTCCGATAAGAAAAAGGGGGAACCTCCCCCCCATCTAGAAAACCACCGGACCGAAAAGGTGTGTTGGATCGACCACTGGTTGTGAGGGATCTGTCGAACCCGGAACGCACAAGGGTTGTGTCCTCATTTTCACAGATCCCCCAACGCAAACCCGTCTCACCGCGGAAAGAGCCCGCACCGGGCGTCGCGCTCACGCCGGCCGTGTCTGAGCACACGGTCAGACAGGAACCGTCGCCCCAGCAGCAGCGGGCAAAGAAAACGGCGAGACGACATACTCCTCCGGAAACGGAAGCCTCTTTATTTGAGAAGAGGCAACGGGTTGGCCCCCAATCGTCTTCCGATGAAGCACCAGCCTCATCAGAGGAAGATGAAGATTACCATCAAAAAGTGACCACAAAGAAGGTGCTGAGATCGCCACCCAGGTCACCCTCTCCACCACTCCCCCCCGCACCATATCACCGGATCGACGAAGCCATGATTCGGCACAGTATGAGCAGGGGGGCGAAGAATCCTTCAGTTGGGGGTCAACCACATATGCCACCCTCGCTGCATCCGCCGGCCGATCATCGCCGGTGGCAACAACTAATCCGTCCGGGCTGCCACAGGACGATGGCCAACGGCCATCTACCAGTTATGCCCATATGGTAGCTGCACCAGCAGTACCACGACCACCACCGGCGGCAGCGCCTACAGTGAAGCCTGCCGACCAGGAGAAGGGCCGATACCCACCCATAGTGGCCGAATGCCTACCAGACTGGACGAGGCATTTCAAGGAGCTCAACAATATGTTGGGCCACCCCATAAATGCCCGTCCGTTTGGGAAAGGCGTTAGGTTTACACCGCAAAGTGCAAACGAATTCCGCACAGTACAGCGGTACATGGTCGAGTTAACCAAGAAAACACCATCATTGTCGTGGTATTGTTACACCCCGGAGGAGGATAAGCCCACTAAAGTGGGCATCCGGGGTCTACCAATGGGCACGGACACCCAAGCAATAGAGGAGGCCATAAGGGCAAAAGGCTTCCCCATAAAATACGTAAAGGCAATACCACCGCGTAGAAGCAGACCTGGCTGCGTCTACTTTGCCCAACTGGACCACCTGAGCCTGGAGCAGCTCCAGGAATTATATAACATCGACGAGCTCCTCTACATGAGAGGGGTCGTCATCGAGGCCTGGCAAAGAAAGGCTGGACCAGCCCAATGCCACCGATGCCAGGCCTTCGGGCACGCCTCTGCCAACTGCTTCAGGCCAGTGAGATGCGTGCGCTGTGCCGGGGAGCACATAGCAAGCCTTTGCCCTCGGGGTAGGGAAGAGGAACCGAAATGCGCCAACTGTGGTAAAAACCACACGGCAAATGACCGCCGCTGTCCAGTCCTGAGGAGGACTGCGAGGAGGCAGGGGATAACCTTGCCGGGATTACTCCCGGAGGCCCCCAAAAAGGCCCCTCAGAGTCGCCCGAAAGCTGTTACAATTCAGCAGGACGGGTGGACCACCATCACCGGGAAGGGCAGGCAACCAGCCCCCCCCCCCCACCCGCAACTATCCAAGAAACGGTGGAACCCACAACGACCAGGGCAACCACCGGGGCGACTCTACAGCCCCCCGCCAATCCTGCCACTGAACGGCAACCCTCCAAGAAGAGGAGGCGGGGGGGGGAAGTAGGAAGAAGTCGCAGCCTCCTCAGGCTGTCACCTCTACCCCGACACCAACCATGCCAGTAGCCGCTAAGGCGCAGATTACGAGGGAGACAACCAGCGTGGGTAGAATGCCAGAAAGGGCTCTATCTGAACATAGAGCCCGCTCTACCACTAGAGCGCGCTCTACCCACAAGCTAAGAGAGCATATCCAGGAGCCCCAACCCCCGAGACAATTGCCAACGCCTTCTTATAGGAGAACACCTACCACCGGCCTCGAAACAGCAGATGCAATCCAACGTCTGGTTGGTATTGCCATCGAGGTCGGCACGCAAGTCCTGGCTGACATAAGAGCCGGGACAGATCCAGTGACAGCGATAATGAAGGCGCTGGCAAACCTCCTAGCCCGGCACTATGGAGGAGCGTAATCTGCGCCTCCTCTATTGGAACCCGGACGGAATACAGCAGAAGCTGCATGAACTCCGCACAGTCGCCCAGCAACAGGATATACACATTATACTGCTGGGCGAAACAATATTAAATCCCAAAACGCGCATTAAGCTGCCAAACTACTACATCTACAGAAGGGACGAGGTCACTTCTCAAGGGGCCGCCTATAGAGGGACGGCGGTTCTAGTGAGGAGGGACATCGTCCATCAAGAGCTGGAATTACCATCCTTCCAGACAATGCGCTCAATCGGTATTAGAATGGAGGCGGAGGGCGAGGAACTAAGGATATATGCAGCATACCGCCCACCAGGGACTCCATTCTGCTCCTCAGACATCCGGACAGTGATGGAAGGCGATGGACCTGTTATCATCGCCGGGGACCTGAACGCCAAACACCCGGCGTGGGGGTCCAGAGTGATCACCCCGCCGGGTCGTGAACTATACGAAGACGCCGAAAAGTACCAATACGACGTTCTAGGTCCCGAGGAACCGACTCACGTTCCTACTGACCCAAGGAGGCATCCGGATGTATTAGACATCGTGCTCACTAGGAACGTCAACTATCCGATAGTGGTAGAAGTGCTGTACGACCTACCTTCACAGCACCTCCCGTTACTGATAACCCTTGGCCTGAAGGCGGTGACTACGCCGCCCAGAGCGTTTAAGACACGTGTCGACTGGAGGCTCTACTGTCAACACCTGCAGCAGAGACCTCCAGCACACCAGCCAATAAGTACAGCGGACGACGTAGAGGCCGCTGCAACTAGAATCACTAATAACATCAAGGAGGCCCTTCACGCGGCCTCTACGATCGTCCCGATCACAGCCAGGCGAGACGATCTGCCGCTTAACATATGCGTGCAGATCAGGCGCAAGAGAGCGTTGAGAAAGCTCTGGGCGCGTACTCGCTGCCCTAGACTAAAGACCCAGCTCAACACCATCTCGGAGGAACTGTCGGTTGCAGTCCAGGCCTTTAGAGGCGACGCTTGGGATCGGCGCATTAGGAAGGCCGAGGAGCAAGATGTGTCGCTCTATAGACTGAACCGGCAGTTAACTAGAACCAAACCTCCCGTTTGCCCGCTGATTAACAACGCAGGCAAACGCTGCTATGATGCCAAGGGCAGAGCGGATATCCTAGTCGAGCACTTCGAGGAGCAATTTATGCCGAACCCAGCAAGTGCGGAGTTCATGGAGCTTCATGCCAGGAAGGAAAGTCGCGTGCAGGAGTTCCTGTCGTCGCCCGCGCCGCCTCTTGCAGGAGAGTGGTTCATCTCCCCCCGCTGAACTGCGGAGGACAGTAACCCGCCTGCAACCGAGGAAGGCGCCGGGGCACGACGGGATTACCAACGCTGCACTCCGACAGCTGCCCAATAGAGTCATAGTAGAGATTGGTCGACTCTACAATGGGATATTGCGGACATCCCACTTCCCGGAGATATGGAAAACAGGCAAAATTATCGTCTTGCCGAAACCCGGGAAGGACAGGCGTAGAGCCGCCAGCTACAGGCCGATCACGCTATTACCACACATAGCTAAACTGTTCGAAAGATTGCTGCTAAGACGTCTCCGTCCGTGCATCCAACTTCGGGCGGAGCAGCACGGATTCAGGAGAGGACATTCTACAGTCACACAATTGACTAGAGTGCTGCACATGCTTGCGGCAGAGTACAATCGTGGCCGCATATCGTTGGGCGTCTTCCTCGATATCGAGAAGGCGTTCGACCGGGTGTGGCACATAGGATTACTATACAAGCTGAAAGAACAGACCAGTGTCCCTCTTGCTATGTTGCGGTTAATGGCGTCTTTCCTGGAAGACAGGAAGTTCTACGTCTGCGTAGAGGACGCCGAGTCCGCAACTAAAACCATCAGAGCCGGCGTTCCACAGGGCAGCTGTCTGTCACCAGTCCTGTACGCGGCTTATACTAACGATATACCTACACTGGCAGGCAGGCTTCAAGAGTGGGAGGACGACGTCGAGCTGGCGCTATACGCGGACGATAGCGCCTATTTCACCTCGTCCAGAAGAGCCCACATAGCCACTGCCAAGATGCAGCGTCTGCTGGACCTGCTGCCACCATGGCTGGATGAGTGGAGGATGGTCGTCAACGTTGGTAAGACGACCGCTCTGCTCACTCGCCGTCTCAGGAATTTACCACCTCCGCTGACCCTCAACGGCCAGGAGATTGCGTACCAGAAGGCCGTAACCTACCTTGGGTGCAAGATCGACAGGACGCTGCGCATGACCGCGCACGTCGACTTCGTCGTCCGCCGGGCCCGATGTGCGCGGGCGACGCTCTTGCCGGTACTTGCATCCAAGTTGCCTATAAACACCAAGCTCCGGATATACAAGATGTATATCCGGACCATCATCACGTATGCTGCTCCGGCCTGGTACGCACTTCTGAGCAACCCTCTGAGGCGGCGACTGCAGGCCCAGCAGAATCTGACATTAAGGACGATCGTCGGAGCAGGTCGCTACGTCCGGAATGACGTCATAGCGGCCGATCTGAAAGTCGAGACCATCACCGACTTCGTGGCCCGGTTAGCGCGCGGCATGTTTGACCGTGCCGATAACGGGCCACATGAACACCTGAACGGCTTTGCGCCGCTACACACCCGGCCACCGGACGGGCGACCTCTTCCAAGAGAACTCCTCTCTATATGTGATTAGAGAGTTGAGTAACAACCCACAATGCCGCTGAAAGGCCAACTCTGTCTATACTAGATAACCTCTCTTTTTTCCGTAATTAACCAATTACGGAAAAACCGGATTTACCATCACGCCTGAATAGGCAACAAGGACTGTCCCATAATAATGGGACATGAGGACACCCGGGTAATGGGGGGTCACCCCGAGGCCCGATACCTGTATTGCATCTCGGTGCAATCAGACGACAATCAACGGAGCGCGGCGCGGGTATGATTTACACTCGCACACGCATGCACGCACATCGTAAACTTGTGCCCAGCCAGCACCACCATTTTTCATTCTAAGACTTCGAATAAATTACGAAGTTTTTGTAATTTCTGCTACTGTTATTGCTTTTATACTTTTAGTTCTTGTAAATGTGTACGATATTTAACTTATTTTTTTTAAAGTTTTGTTCTTCCACTAAAAAAATATATAAATAAACACTAATAATTTAAAAAAAAATAAAAAAAAACACCAAACGATAGACTAGCATGGACTCGGAGACTAATTGAAGAAGACAAATAACTGGTATTTGCTTTGGTATAAATAAAAAATTTTCATTTTGGTATCAATATAATATGTGATTAAGACTAAATAAAAAGTAATCTAGGTAAAATTACAACCTATAAACGTCCCACTTCTGGGCAAAGGTCTACTTTGTTTTTCTTAAAGGACTTTGGAAATACGATGCGCTGTTCCGATTCGCGTGGGCGAACTTCTCAAGTTCTCGAAATATGCCTTTAATAAGAAATTAAAGCTTGCAGGTTTCCTTAGTATGTTATAATTCACCGCCGAGCTGAATGCGAGATGCGTTAACTCTTAGCATTTAAAATTGCAACTAACAATTTACTTATTGCTGGAGGGAACCGAAAACAGTACAACCAGTGCATGTTGCCAGTGATGAGTTATGGATCTGAGACGTGGCGCCGTCCTTCACTGCTAGCATTATGAGGAAGCTCAAGGTCACCCAGCCAGCTATTGAGAGAGCTATGCTCGAGGTTTCTCTGCGTGATAGATTTAAAAATGAGGATATCCGCAGTTGAACCAGAGAAACCGACATAGCACAACGGATTACTAGGCTGAAGTGACAATGGGCAGGTCATATTGCTCGAAGAACCGACAACCGACAGGGAAGAAAGGTTTTTGAGCGGCAGCCTCGTACCGGTAGACGAAGTGTGAGGCGGCACCCTACTAGACGCAGTGATGACCCGGTAAGACAGCAAGTTGACGGATGCAGGTAGCTTTAGACTGTGCTTTGTGGCATTCCTTGGGGGAGGCCTATGTTAAGCAGTGGTTTGTGAAGGGTTGTAATGATGATGATTATGGAGGTAACCGAACGCGAGATGCTCGCGTGTTTTAGAATTGTAGGCTAGCACTTATCCCCTGAGCTACGTAACGGGTAAGGACTTCCTAAATTTCAATTAAACGATAATCATTCAAAAATTTTTACAGTTCTTTCATAAATACATTATCTTTAAAAAAATAGCAAATACAAGATGCGTTTTAACTTTTTGAAAGAATCATACGTACGTACGTAGCACTAGTCATCAGTACAGCGTCAGAGGTGAGAAATAATAACCACACCCTAACAAGATATTACATATATTAATTTGGGGAAACTCGAAGCCAGTGTCATTTATTATCTAAACAATATGCACGTAATTTCGGCGATGCCTTAGCGTATTATTTATTTATGCTGTAAATTGCCAAGTCGGGACAATAAATCCCGAGTAACTTACAGTCTGTTGTGCAATCACCTCGCAATTCTAGTTACGTAATCAACCTTTGCAGTGCGAATTGAAAAAGCCTTTAAAAGCTTCATTACTGAGCGGCAATACTGTTGTCGTGGCACAATACACGCTAAGCGACATAATGAGTGAGTCGCAGCTAGTTAAGAAATAAAAGCAGTGATTATATTTTGCGATGAGTGCGCCGCGGACCCACGGGACTACGTAAAACTCACAGATTATAATCTGTGGTAAAACGTAAACCACTGCTTGCATTTAGCGTTGCCAGGCGTCCGGATAAAGCCGGACACAGTCAGGCTTTTTTGGTTGCGTGTTCGACCAAATTAGACGGAGTTCGGCCTGTCCGGCATTTGTTAGGCTTTTTAAATCTGACCACTTTTTATATTTTTCATGTATTTACAGACGTAATATTGAAATTATTTAAATTAATATTGTGATGAATTTTGAATGATTAATAATAAAGAGGACTGATTTATCCAATTTTATTGTTATTTCATTAGAATTTAAGAAGATTTTATGTTAAATAATAATTTTAATTTAAAAAAAATTGTCATGTTATACCAAGACTAGAAAATTAAGGATGTCAGGCTTTTTTACCAATTATGCCTGGTCTGTCCGGCTTTTCGGTTTTAAGACCTGGCAACCCTTCCTTAGAATTTGTTATTCGCCCAGGCATTAACTTAAACTAGAACTTTAACTTGAGATTGTCTCTATTATAGACTAGACAGAAGACAGAAGTGACGTTGTTAATTTGAACTTCAAAATTTCCCTTTTTTTAAGAATGACAAGTATTTTTATTTTTAATAACAAAGATTTTCAAATAAAAAGTAAATTGGTCTTAAACCCTATACAATATAACGAAGTTTTATATAATTTTATTTACACCTATAATAAAAAAAATCTTTCTAAGAGCTTTTACCAAAAATTGTAGTTAACTACTTGTAAGTCGATGTCAGAGATCAAACTTTTGTATTTTCATTAAAACTCAAAAGCAAGTATTAATAAGGTTACATAAAAGCGCGCGCTCAAAACTCGATAGCAGTACGCGGCACGTCTTACGTAAAACTCAATGAAAGTATGACAAAAGCACGTGCGCACCCGAACCTTGCAAACTTCCCGAAGGACTCGGCGACGTTATTTTTAGGGGCCTTTCTGAAAGGCAAGGTGTGTCGCTTAAACCCCAAGGGAATTCAGTACGCTTTAAAGCTGGTAATTTGATGTGAGTTTTTCGAGATTTTTCCATCTTCCTGTGATCGTTCGGGGAGCAGGGATTAGGCCACGCACGGCCTAGGCGAGGGCGTCGACGCGCCAGATTAATGTCGCGAGCTTTGCGCCACATTTAAAATGTCACGTTCCATTTTTCCAGCCAAGACTGTTCGCTACCGAGCTCAAGCGTTAGTATTTCAGACTTTTAATAACTGTTAAACATGCTTTGTTTCGAACAAAGATGTACCAACGGAAAATCTTTTGTAAGTATATTTCCTTTAACAAACAATTTTTTACATTATTAAAAGTTACAGCATTACTATCATTTTTATTATTCTGTAAAAATATATTAGCTAGGCCAGGGATGGCGAACCAATGGCACGCGCGCCATCGATGGCACGCGACACAATATTTTGGGCACGCCACCAATCGCAAAGTTCACTATGAAGTATAATATTACGAACGAACTCGAATGATCCTACTTACATCTTGGACTACTATTGCTAATGGCGCATACATAGTTCGTTTCGTTATCATCATCATTACAGCCCTTCACAAGTCCACGCCTCCCCCAAGTAATGCATAGTTCGTTTATGTATAGCAGAATAGTCAATTTCTTTGACACTACTGTATTTAAAAGTTCATTTGTGTTATATTTATGATTTTACAACTCCAATACAAGTTATTCGTCATCTAATCTAATCTAATTATATTATAATAAGCAACAATAATTCTGTTGTTGTTTATTATAATAAAATAATAATAAGCAACAGAAGTTACACTAATGTTACTTTAATTTGAATAACGCGTGTTACTGAAACCATTATTATACATTGCAAATTGAAATATATAATAATAAATGTCTCAATTTAAAACCCTTTACTTATTTTTTGTAGTAAATAAAGAGTTTTGAGTCGATAGTATTTAGTACCATTGTTTTCTCAACAATCACGAAGTCAAAATTATTTTACAGCACGTCTACTACCTAATTAACCATTTCTTTAGAAAAATGGCACGTTGATACATAAAGGTTTGCCACCCCTGAGCCAGGCTATTTACAACTATGCAGGATAATACTTAATAAACCTGTCATCGATTTGAACGTTTTAGTTCTGCTTATTATTGTGGTTTAATTAAGTTATACTGTATTTTTAATTACTGTGGAGACAAATGCAGGTTTAAAATTTAAATAGTTTGATAATTTCTTGTAGACACGACATAACGAGCATTAGGAGTAATGAGTAAATATTACAAAGTTAGATTTTTTATAAAATAAAAAATGGACACGCATTATCTAAACTGTGGCTGATATGGAAACAGGGTACGAAAAACGGCGAAGTCGTAAAACTGGCGCCCACCAATCACCAAATAAGGCCGGCGCGGCACCGACGAGCCGAGCAGTACTGTCCTTGACTCCCAGCCAAATTACATAAGTTGGCCCATGGGTGCGGAATCTTGACAAATCGATAAACAAGACGAAATGAATGAAGAACTCGGGTCATCGATAAACCCCACCCACGCCGGCCTATTATCTAATTATTTACTATGAACGCACATCCATAACATTGGAACAACCTACGAGTATGTCACGCCTCACATGTTAAAAAATATTAGGTATAATTTAATACCATAAAAGTAGTACATACTTACACCACTTTTATAATTACAATAATATACTTATTTAAAGTTTGTTTAAGGATTGTACAATTCTTAGCGTTACCATTACCATAACAGCCCATTATAGTCCGCTGTTGAACATAGGTCTCCCCCCTACAAAATGCCTCGTTGGGGAGATATTTGCAATAGTTGCCACGCTTGGCCAGTGGATATTCTTACACCGCCACTACACGGGAAGTACAGGTATTAATATGTTGCAAATAAATATACGCAGGTTATCACTGCGTTAAAGTTTTTTGGCCTGAGTAAGTCGCACCAAGCGTTTTTATGATTACCGTAAATCGTAACACATGTATCTACATATTAAATAGAGGCATATTGTAATGATTTCTTATATTTACGCGAACAATACACATTTAAATAATACTAGTTTTTACGGATTCTATCGCGTTTATTTAACTTTTTAAATACCCAACGTTTCGAGCGCAGTCCCCCCCCACCCGTGACCACTGGGTGCTGTAAAGCGCTCGAAACGTCGGGTATTTATAAAGTTAAATAAACGCGATAGAATCCGTAAAGACTAGAATTACTTAAATGTAGAGGCATATTGGTACGTGATTTTAAAATTTGAATAGCTGAGCGACAAATCTCTGATCGGATAAAATGTAGTGACTAAAGGAAATGATATGAGATTTGTAGGTAGGTCCCCCCCCCGTGACCACTGGGTGCTGTAAAGTGCTCGAAACGTCGGGTATTTAAAAAGTTAAATAAACGCGGTAGAATCCGTAAAGACTAGAATTACTTAAATGTAGAGGCATATTGGTACGTGATTTTAAAATTTGAATAGCTGAGCGACAGATCTCTGTTAAATAGGATAAAATGTAGTGAGTAAAGGAAATGATATGAGATTTGTAGGTAGCAACTCGTCTATTTAATTGCAGTCTTTGTTTCACACTATATTTCATAGATCATATAGATCACAAAATAGACCCTCTCTAACGCTTAAGTTTCTATATTTATGACGCAGAGTAATCGCTTGACTAATATTAATTACAGGATATTTAGCCTGCGATAATTACTTAGTATATTAATGTAACAAACATAATATTTTATGCTCATATTTGCGTTCTACCGAAAGTTGATATTTAATCGAGTTCAAAAAAACAAGGTTCAATAATCGATGTGTGTGTTTATGTATATGTATCTACATCGATTTCTCGAAAAGGCTAAACCGATTTTAATGATTGTTTTTTTATTAAATAGGTTATACTTTAGAGGTGAAAAAATTTATCCATTCGGGTGGAAGGATGTGGGATGAAGATTTCAATGTAATTATTTCAACGACATTCTATTTGTTTCCATGAACTTGTGATATTCCTTAAATCACTCAAAATGGTATAATAATTAAAGTTTTAATAAAAAAGTAAAACGAAGCTATTATGTAAAAATGTAACAATTTCTATATGTATAATAATAGCTTTTGAAGTCGGGGCTTGCCTCGTAATTCTTCGATATGTTCACTGTGTGTTATCACCAAAGAACATAGAAGCTATTATGTGGAAATAATTTCATTTTTTCTGTACTTTTGTAGTCAGTTTTACTTTTTATTAAAGCTACTTGATAGAGTCACCTTACTACGTGGTAGAGACACGTTATTGCAGCTATATCATGGTTGTAGCATGAATGGGTTGGCTCGATCCGGGAAGGACCACGCTATCACAGAATATCAGCGTAAAATAACAGCTTAATGTATTTCGTATGGTGAGTGTAGAAAACCGAAGACCCTTATTTACTGGAAATGAGGCATTCCATATCAGTCCTCAGGGGTGACAAAGATACTACATGAAATTATATAAATTCGGAAAAAAATATGTACATACATAAAATATTCAACTTATTTTTTTGAACAAATGGATTTTTGAGCACTTTATAACACATAAAAATTAAAGTTTAATCGCCTGGAAAAAATATTGACGTTCGAGTTGTCTTTTTTTAAGTGGTAACTTTCGTGTATTATTCGATAATATTTGATCCATGTTACTAAATTTCAATTTTCACCCGCTACATTTTTATTTAGATCCCCCCATTTCCTAAAAATAAACAAAAACGTTTCAAATAAAGTACCTTTTTTGTCTACGAAATGTTGCACACTTACTAATAGAAGGACCAACATGCCTGCAGCGGAGAAGGGACGAAATTCTCGCTTTAATTATGTTGTTATAACTTAAAACCGATTTTCCTTCACCCATCCTCCGGACAAACCATGCAGATCCCTTGTTAAAACTCTTCTTGACTTTCCCGTCTATAATTCCGGTTTTTACTCCCACTCCTTTTCAGTTCACGCGGTAAGGTTATGGAACTATGGAAATATAAGAAATGCCGAATCTTTATTGGTATTCAAGAAACGTCTTAGAGATAACTACTTTGCATCCTGTTAATTAATATATATTATTCTATTATATTAGTTTAGTTTACATATATCATATGTAACTATCGTATTTGTTATTATTATTATGTATTGATTTATTTTATTTTTATTTATTGTTTTATTTTATATAATTTACGTAACATTGTGAATATTATTTATTTTTTAGTAGTACTAATGTATGCACTAAGTTTGCAATTTCAATATAATTTCCTTTATGGGTCTACTGGAAGATATTTCAGTTAATTATAGCATAAGTAGAACCTTTGTACGAAATTACTATAAGACTGCTTCTGTATCTTGATGTGTGTACATAAAATAAATTAAAAAAAAAACCAATCAATATTCTACAAAATTATTAAAATACGTGACAAAATAAGATGTAAAATGTCGTAAACCGAATACAATGACTTTAGCTCAATTACTTAGTTACTTTGACGTTTTTACGATTGTATATTACGTTGTGAGTACGATGAAAAATATAAGTAAATGATGTGTGTATTTTAAACATTTTTCTATTATCGAATATTTTAAATGTTTTGTACATTTTTTTTTAAATTAGGAAAGAATACCAGCAATGCTTTTAAAATCAACTGAACTAAGCCGAAAAGGTTTGTATTAGGAACGGTATAATGGCGGATTCGCAGCATCTACGACTTTTTAGGTGTAGCAGTCAGTATCTCAATAATGAAATTACTGTTGCTTTTAATACGTTATCCAATATTTGACTTGAGATTAGTATTTGAAACGGTTTTTTTGAAGTTATACCTAGTTCGTCATGCTGGGGCCTCTCACATTTCGAAGATATTCGTGCGATGAAACTGAGTTGCATCGTTGCGGTTTTCTCTCGTAACAACTGACAGCATACGCCAAAAACGCGAATACGAGCGACACGGTCGCTCTGTAGGTATTTAATGGCGTCAAATGATTTTTTGAGTTCTATAACATCAGATTCAGGTCGTAATTCAATTTTAGTTATTTATGTTATTTCAAACCATATTTAAACACACCGAATGAACCTAATTTATGCAGTCATGCGTGCTAAATTTTCACACTGGTAAGAATGTTTGATGTCTGTGCAAGAGTTTACTAACAGCGACGCGAAGTTTCTTCGGTTTCGCCC